>JAGVVM010002178.1:0-66514 GCA_019149425.1 Psidium friedrichsthalianum
AAGTCCTAGAGAATGAAGGACAAAGTATGGTGGACTAAAATTGTCATCCTGTCTGAATGGTTTACATTTGTACAAGAGGATACATAAATAAATCCTACAAGGACTACGAAAAGGAAATAGAATAACTCAGTTTCTATTTTGTGACTAGAAATCAATCTTATGGATGGATTGAATCAATCAATGAACAGTCAATCACAAGATTTGTTGTCATCAATCTAGAAGATCAAATCCAGCCTTCAACAATTTCCCTATTTTTCAATCAGAAAATCAGGATTAATATTCAAAGGCCTTGCGGACCAAAGTAAGAGACACGAAAGAATTTCACTGTGTTTAGAAAAGTGGAAGATGGGGAGTGGACGAAGTGACGTTTATTCTTTTAATAAGCAATAAACGCCACGTCACTTTTCGTGAAGAATCACAATGGAAGATCCTCAAACAGATTGACGTGTAGTCAGTCCCTATATTTGTTAATTAATTAGATTTTGTTATCATAACAGTTTTGAGATACTGTGTGTGTGAGTTATAATTGTTTGAAGGAGTGGATCACCCAAAAATTTATAATTATTCATATTTGCTTTTGTTTAAGACTAGATAGATTTTATATGAAACGACTCACCTAACCATTTCTCATAAACTGTAATGATATAAAGGTAATAACCATTATCGATCAAGTCACGACTTGACCTAATTATATTAACAGAAAAATGTACAAAACATTATCTGTGAAAATATCTTGCGCTTCATGGGAAGTCCAATCGCTTTTGTTCAAACCGAAAAAAACGAAAAAAATCGTCAGATAGTTGACTATAAACTGAGGCCACTATGAGGACACTTATGTTCCAAACAAGTTCACAAAAGTCGCACCGATCACGCCTCACGCAAACAAACCACAGCAAATACCTGCACTCGAAACATGGCGAAGAAAGGACCACGGTCCGTCGTCACGGCGCCGTATGTTAAGTTAGCCGAGATCCTTCTGTGGATCGTTGTCGGAAAGGTTACGTTCCGATGTTGGTCGGAAAGACGGGGCGACAGTGAGAGATTGCACGTACCAACCAAGTGGTGGGCCATCCGTTTGTTGGGCTCTGCTCGAGCTCTCGGCGAACGAGTTCGGGAACAAGACAGCAGGTTTGCTGAGAATCCCTTATGATCCCGATTGTTTCAAGCAGATGATAGGAGGATATCGAAGAAGTAGTGAGAGCCAGGTTATCTTCGTCCTGCACTTTTTTTTTTTAAAACTTAACTAGACATGTATCACCTACTTAGAAGGAAAAACCCTAGCAACAAGGAGAAGCTAGTTTTTCATAAATCTGATCAAAATGCTTACATTCTCCACATGGTGTTCACTTCCGTAAAATGATATAGTGTTGGCTAGAAAATAACGTATCAGAGTGTAGTTTTCGGTGCATATGCTGTGAATGAACTTCTCCCCCTTCACTAACTTGAGTTATTTTGCTCTTAGTTTAATGGATCTCGTTATATCAGTTACCATGCATTCAGTTATATCTTTCGCCACGCCTATGTCGTTTCGCTATGGCTTCCTCTTTTAACTTGGTGACGAAGGATCGTCGAAGATTTGTAAGGTAACACAAGTGAGACAAAATAAATCCTCTCCAGCTAAGTAATCCACCTCGGAGTTAATATGAAACTCTAATCCTAGAGTTAATCATGACATTCATTAATCAAAATACTCTAACCTCGAGGAAAATTTAAAGAGTTTACATAGACTCAACTTAAATAACCCTCTAGCATAAACAATATTTCAATACACTTATCTTTCTTTTCAGGACAAGGCGACAATCCTGGACAAAACAAAAATTAAAATATCAACTCTTGACTCAATATGACTCTTCGAACAGAATGCTATGCATAGAGAAAAACAAACTCATAGAAAGACTCAAAGACTCGTTCTCGGGTCAATTGAGAAGCACTAGTAGATTGAGCATAAACTTCCTCTGAAAACACTCAAAATAGCGTGAAAACCGATGCATTGGCACTAGACAGATAGAGCTCCCAAATTAAGATGAGACCAGATTGCAGGCCTGAATTCTCATCAAAACGCGGAAGAAAGTGACTCTTAAAGTTCTACCGTCAGAGTTGAAACTTATCTCCCAAGCAATTTCACATTAGGAATAATACAACCAAAAAAAAGAGGTATACCTATATAAATTTATCTTAAACTAATTTTGGATCATTAAAGACCCCAAACTAGTATGGGTATATTGTTAGAATATATCTCGAATTGAGGCCCGAAGCAAAATATTAAAATTTGAAAATAGATCTTGATCTTGAAATTAAGATAAGATTGTTTTGAATATCATGGAAATCTATTTTGATAGAAACGGTGTGATATTTCTGTTTGGTATTCTACACATATAAAACTTTTCCCCTTTTCTGCGATTGCTTTGTCTTGAATTAAAAACGTGGAGTCACATGTGACATGATCAGAGAACAGAACAGTGGCCCGTTTCCTAGTTTTTGGAATTTTTCTGAATTTTCTGAATTTTCAATATAATTTGACTATACGGCAAAATCGTCGTTCTGAAGAGGAAGTTTAGCTCTTTGCGTAGTCTTTGCGTGCGGAAGCAATTAGAACTGTCGCCCCTAAAGTTCTGAGGTGACCTTGAACTTAAAGTATGGCATTAGCCATCTCCTTTAAGGAAAGCAATGACAAGCCACAAGTGGCGCGCGGTCCAAGAACAAAGATCAGGTGAATCGCAGCAAATTGGAGGTTTGCACACATGCGATCATCTCGGCGAATGGATTCACACCTCGTTCAGTCTAGGACTTTCTACACGGATTACGAGGGAGCTTGGAACTTTGGAACTGTTTCTTTTTTTCTTTTTTCTTTTTTCTTTTTCCTTGAAAAAACTGCTTCCTCTTCCACATCTTGCTTGGATTTGGAAGATTCAACAATTTTCATGGGTGCCCTAGAAAAAGTTTAATTTCATTTTTGTTAACTTAAAGGTTAAATTAAGAAATCAAAATTCAACTAAGGCCTTTTTTGACACAAATCCAACATTGATTTCATGCATTGAAGATCATTTCAATAAATTCTAATTGAATTACCAAAACCAGTATAATTATACATGTAAAACAAATTACTTTGCTCAAATGAGGACGAAAGATTTCTCCCATAGTTGATCTATATAAATATTGAAGCATTCAAATCACAATCAAGAACAGAATTCCCAAAGTTGGAGATTCCGGATGTTCAAATACCCAGAAAAGAAATTTGGGTAGATAATTATCTTTGCCATTTGAGTTGCAAAACAAAGAAAGAAAAAATACAAAAAGGGAAAGTCCAAAATCTTGGACCATTGAGCGAATCACGTGGAAATCTTTTCCACGTTGAATTTGGTGACTTTATTTCTTCTCTTGGCGGATCCGTGTATTCGAATTATGGGGCAGCTTGCAGGTCAGATACTCTAGAATTGAAGCACCGTACATGAGTGCCTGACAAGAGTCTTCAAGCGCCGTTTTCAAGAGAGTGCTTGGCATTGGGTCTTCGTTTTGCTCATGATATTACATCAATGTAATCAAGTGTCGAAGCCAATTAAATCTTGGAAGCCGAAAAATATTGAGAGTATTTAAATGACTCGAGTGTGATTTGTAATATTCTATTGTGTCGTTTGTTCTATAGTGGATTTATTACTGTTCTCTTTGTGGATGGAGGTCTTTACGACCGAATCACGTACATTTGGTATCTAATTTTTTTTTGTTTAGTCTATTTTATTGTTCGATCGCTTGTTTCGCGCAACATATATAACACATTTGCCATCTGTTAACTTCTGTCAAATTTTGTCTTGAGATTTCTGAGTTAGATAACACATGACAATACAAGTCCATGTGAAAATCCATAATTCACTCACTCTCACTCTCTCTCTCTTTTTCCAATTAGCCATAATTTGAAAACAAAGAGGTCTCTCTCTCTCTCTCTATATATATATATATATATATATATATATATATATATATATATATATATATATATATATATATATATATATATCTCTTCAATTACCCATAATTCAAAAGAAAGAGGATTCATTCTCCCTCTCTCTCAAAGCACGAAAAACCTAGATCGTCGTATCCTTCATCGTCATCATTTTCACGATTAGCATCCAAATCTTACCTTCTATTTTTTCCCCAGATTTGTTTGGTGAACCCATCCAAATTACCAAATTAGGATGTTCAACGACTTCAATTGGAAGTGGTTCAAAAAGAAGCGCAGCACAAAAAAAATAGGACAAAGGCAACAGTGAAGGAGTGTGCATGATGAAGAGGAAGACTAAGAATTTTTCATGCAGAGAGAGAGAGCGCCCTATTTTCGAATTAGGGCTAATTGAAGAAAAAAAAAGAGAGTTATGGATTTTCATGTGGTTATTGTCATGTGTCATCTATCTCAACAAATTCACGGTAAAATTTGACAAAAGCTAATATAGGGTAAATGTATCGTACGTGTAACAGTTTGACACTTTTAGTGATCCAAAAATTATTTTATGATAAATTTGAGTACCAATTTGAATTTTTTGTGGTATTAACCATTTACATTGAAGGTCAGTTGTTTAGAGAAAAATGAATGATTTCAAAATGATCCTCATAAGGCTTAAAAAATGAATAAACGAAAAATATTTTCATCAGCTACAAAAATATTTAAACATAAATTGTTGTCAATAATGAAAATATTGTTCATTGATAATTATCTCAAGCTATATAAGTAATCACTTTCAGGAAAATATTTCCAAGTCATTTATTTTTTGCGAAATAAACAAAACATTTGGTTGAAGGAAATTGTTGCCTAAAATTTGTTTTTTTGACATTTCAGTATTTGGATGTTGGAAAACTAATCGGTCTAAGGAAAACGTTTTCCATGAATTGAAAACAACATGCTTAGATTAGGAGAAAAAAATATCTTTTTCTAAACCACGAAACAAATGAAAAATAATTATTTTCCTTGAAAATGATTTCCACAATAAAATATTATCCTTTATCATGAAGATTTATGTCAAACAAACACATTGTAAGTAAGAAAGCATTTGCGAAAAGCATTTGCACAAATGCAAAAAACTAAAAGGGTTTCACAAAATGCAAATATTATTCAAGTAAACACTATTTACACAAACCTCTAAAGCACTTTAATATTTTCTTTAAACAAAAAAAAGAACATTGAAGCATTTATCTATCCAAGGAATGACCAATCGCGAAGCTCACACAACCCTAGTGAGGGCCACCAAGGTAACACTAAGGTTGCGCAACCCCGGGCTTCCTAAATATGCCCCTTCGATGACCACAAGCGAGGGCTACTGAGGTCACATAACCTCAGGTGAGCTCATCCACAGCGAGCCAGGACCTCAAATGCCCTTGACCTCGACCTAGGATATCTCATCCTCAACCTCGACGACCGGCAGCCTTGATCCAACTCCCTTACCAACTAGTGAGAGATAGCTAAAGTGCGCGATGATGAAGATGAATAGTATTTTCCATGAGGGTAAGACTAGACTACAAAAAATATCAATGAAAGCAAGATTATGGAAAAAAAGAAGTCATTAGACCCCAAAACAGTGTTTCCAAATTAATGCAAAACCAAAGCAAGGGAGGACCTGCCTTAAGTTTTGAGTTTTGCCAATACTAGCTTTCATTCGAAGTGATTCAATAAATTTTTATCAAACGCCCCAACTTTCATTCAAGAGACTTTAGAGGCCCCAAAGTCCTTGGGAGGTAATTCTTCTTTATTCTCCCTTGGCTGGAAAAGACCAGTCCTCAGGTCCAGTTTTCTTTTAGAGTGAGAAAGAAGAAAGAAATATTTACTTTATGTAATCATGGAAAAAAAAGTTACTAAGAAAAGGGGGAAAAAGGAAAAAGAAAAAAAATCAAAATAAAATAAAAATAAAAATAATATTATTAAAAAATAATTCACGTTAGCGCCAACCATATAACGTAGAACGGAGAGCATCCACATTAGTTATTTACGATAAAAATTAGCCCGATTAACTCCATTGAAAAATGATGAAAAGTTTTGACTCAATTGATAAAAGTATAATAAATTTATAATTTTTGGATAATTTTTCCTTTATTACACATGCAGGGTCCCAGCAGCAAAGATCTATTCCGAGCATCTAAAATAGTTGAAGTCGAGTGCGGGAAGGCTCGAGGATGCAGTTTTACACTGTTGAGAACTATGTGGAATTAGTATCTCGAATAGACGGTCTTGGGCCCCATCAGATGAACTTTTTAGGGTTTCTAATGGATAAGGAGTTTGGATCCCTACAGACCCCACGCAAGTTGTAGCGGGGTTTTTTTTTTTTTTTTTCCAATTTAGACTTCTTAAAAAAAATATTAACCAATTTAGGGCAAAAAAAAAAAAAACCAAAATCGGGGCCCGCGCGGCAGTCTTAGTGCCGCATGGGCCCCGTCCGGCGGTCATAGTGCCGAACGGGCTGTGTTCGGCACAATAATTGCTGAACCCAGCCCGTTCGACACTTATTTTCCCGCACGGGCTCGTGCGGCCCAACTTCCGCACGGGCCCGTGCAGCAGCAGCCCATACGTGGGCTTTTTTTTATTTCTTTTTTTATATTTATAATATTTCTATTTTTAAATATTTTATATTATAATTAAAAACATAAGTTTTATAAATATAAAAAAATAAATTCAGAAAAAAATTATCTTTACAAATTTATATAAATAAAATCTTATGAATATAAAATAATTAAAAAAATGTTATAAATATAAAAAAATAAATTTAGAAAAAAATTATATTTACAAATTATATAAATATAAATGTTAGAAATATGAAATAATTACAAAAAATGTTATAAATATAAAATAATTAAAAGGAAAATGTTATATATAGAAAAAAAGAAATTTAGCAAAAATTATACTTACAAATTTATATAAATATAAAATAATTAAAATCAAAAATTTTTATAAATATAAAATAATTAAAAAAAGAAAATATTATATAATATAAAAATTTAGAAAAAAATTATATTTACAAATTATATAAGTAAAATGGTGTATTAAAATATTGAAAACACAACTGTTATACTATAAAAAATATTTAAAAAAAAATTATATTAAAAATTGATATAATAAAAAGCTAGAATATAAAATAATTAAAAAATGTTATAAATATAAATTATTAAAAGCTCAAATGTTATAAATATAAAAAATAATTTAGAAAAAATATATTAACAATTTATATAAATACAAATTTATAAATATGAAATAATTAAAAAAATGTTTATAATATAAAAAATAATTAAAAACGGAAATGTTATGAATATAAAAAAAGGAATTTATAAAAAAATTAATTTACAAATTTATATATAAAAAATTTTTTTAAATATATAGATAAAAATTTTTATAAATTTATATTATAAAATTTTAAATGTATAAAATGTTATTTATAAAAAAGAAATTTTAAAAAATTTATATTTAATTTTTAAATTTTTTATATTTATAACATTTGCGCTTTTTTATTTATATTGGTAAGATTTTTTAATTATTTTATAATATATAAAGTTTATAAATGTAATTTTTTTTTCTAAATTTTTTTTTATATATTTAATACATTTTATTTATTTATTTTATATTTATAACATTTGTATTTACAATTATTTCATATTTATAAACTTTATATTTATATAAATTTTTAAATTTATTTTTTTCTAAAAATTTTTTTTATATTTATAAAAATTTGTGTTTATATAAATTTGTAAATATAATTTTTTCTAAATTGATTTTTTATATTTATAACATTTTTTGAATTATTTTATTATTCATAAGATTTTATTATATGAATTTGTAAATATAATTTTTTCTAAATTTATTTTTTTTATATTTATGACATTTCTGTTTTTAATTATAATATAAAATAATTAAAAATAGAAATATTATAAATATAAAAGAACGAAATTATGAAAAAAAAAAAAAGCCCCATGTAAGGCTGCTGCTACATGGGTTCGTACGGAAGTTGGGCCGCATGGGTCCGCGCGGCAAATTAAATGCTGAATGGGCTCTGTTTGGCACTATGACCGCCGGACAGGGCCCGTGCGGCACTAAGACTGCCGTGCGGGCCTCGATTTGGTAATTATTTTTTTTGCCCTAAATGGTTATATTTTTTTTAGAAGCCTAAATCGGAAAAAAAAACCAGTTTTAGCTGTCCAGGGAAGACCAAAACCTCGTACTTGTCGATTCATCCCATATGACATGGGGAAAAAGACCGTCGTGGACAAGACAACAAAGTTGAAAACCACTCTACGCAACCCCAAGCGACAGGTGTTTCCTATCCATTTGAAAACCATTGTGGACAAACGGAAGTTGGCCCTTGTTTGGATAAAGTCACACCACGAACGTTATCGTTCTCTAATGAAGTTAGGTCAGCAATTGAAAGATATTTTTCGAGTTGGATTCGATCATTTGATGCCAATTACAGCTGGAACTTGAAGGATTATTCGGATTCAATCATTCGATCTTTTGCTTATATGCTCGATTGTTTAATTCTTGTTGATTCTTGTTGATTCGATTGAATGAATGAGATCCGTTCAATGCGATTTCAGTTATTTTACTTCAATTATCTTTTGACCCATTTCTTTGTTATCTTGTGTCGAGAGCGAAGCTGCGCATAAATTTGGAGAATCAACCATTTATGTATCCAACTAACTGTGGATGGGGGCAATCTTAATACTAAGTTTCGCTGAGCCCTCTGAGCTTTCACCAGAGCAATCCACAGCAGGAACTTGGGGTTTAACAATCAGGCGGGCGGCACAAGACGCATCTCATTCATTCAATCAAATCATCAAGGATCAACAAGAACCAAACAATCGAGTATATAAGCAAAAAGTACTTAATTTCACACGATCAAGTTATACTTTCTCTAATTTCTTTTCGCTTCCTTTGGAAACACCAGTACCCCTCGCCTCATGATATGTCCTAGTTATAATACCTGGGCACGATCAATTGAGTTGTTCCTTCGTGATCTACGGTGTACGGTTGACATCAGGCTAGGGGAAAAAAAATAAGAGCCTCCTTCCTACGAGCCTGACTTCATTTCGAATTTTCTTTCTGTCCGGAATCGACGTTACACAAGCCAAGAGGAAAGATGGTTGCGTTTGGGAATCATCTTGAGAAGGGGCTTTGGGCACCCAAAGATCCTTGAGCCAAATTTTTGGTGTTTGACCAATTTTTTGTAAATATATTTGGCTCAAAGTGAGCCTTCACAAGGCTGAAAGTCCAAGCTACCTTGGGCTTTCAGCATTTTCGTCAAGCAATAGTGCCAAAAATTAGTGATTTTTTGAATTTCCAATATTATCCTCATTAACCTTCATAATTTCATGTTGACCCTCGCCGTCTTCATATTCTTCCTTCCCTCTTTGGCTGCGTTGCTGCTCCATTCTCTTTGAGCTCCATTGAATCGCCGCTACAAGCGTCACCAAGGAGGCTACTGTCGAACGACACTACCGCCACAAGCCCCCACATCGAGCCCTCTCTCCAAGCCTTTCACCGTGACAACTACCCCCGCCTCCATGCAATCCCAATGCGCCATGCCACCCCATATCTAGGCTTGCAAGGCTTGACCTCAGCTAACCATGGCGAGGTGTGACCTCACTGTCGCTGCCGAGGTGGCGACGGAGAGGTCGAGCCCCGCCATGGTTGGGCGAGGCTCGGCCTTGCTGGCTGCGCCTCTAGTCGTCGCTGAAACCGGCTGGAGGTAGGAGAAGGGTTGGGAAAGAGAAAAAAAAAGAAAGAAAAAAATCTTAAAAAAATATTAAAATATTTGGCTAAAGGTATTTGCAAATTTATGTTTACCAAATAGCATTTTCCTAAACTTTCTTTTCCCGGCACTTTTTACTTATAGTTTATCAAACAGTTTTTTGCATTTCACCATATCCCTTCAGACTAAAGGCATTTGCATTTTTTCAAAGGCTTCCCCCAAAACCTTTCCAAACGCAGCCGAAGACTCATATGCAAAAATTCATGACTTTTATCGAAAGATGTGCAATTAGTCCGATTCTTCTTTAAAAAAATATGTTGAATATTCCGCAACAATTAGAGGAAAGATATGTTCCAACCAAATTAATCAGTCCTCAAAAAATGCATGGAATTCAAACAAATTCATCAATCGAATCAAACTTTACTGGAAAAATCAGAATTTTTGTGCAAAAGTTTAGATTTTTTGGTTTAGCCAAAATTGTGAACCAAGCCATTTATCAAAGAACAAACGATTTTGATGTACTAAATCGTGCCACGTTTCAAGCGACTGATCTGTCCACTCTCTTTTCCCTGACTTCATTTTCTTCTTCCTCCTCTCACTGATCTGTCTCCAGCAAGTCAGCAGCGTCCTCGATGCCTCCAATGACTTTGGCGACTGGTCTCTGTCCACTCCACCATCGACCCTCTATTCTCCCCGTATCCGCCACCCTCATCCCGTCGCATTGATTGAACATGCATTGGGACGAGGGCCTTCAACGGAAAAGAAGAAAGCATCTTTTATGACAGCAAATTCACTTCATGCTCTAAACATGCTCTTATTTGAAATTTTTCCTTATGTTTATTATCTTGAAAATCCAAAAAAAAAAGGAGGGGGGGGGGGTGGATTGTCATCTTAGTTCTTTTGTCATGTGACTTCAAGATCAATTGGAGCAACAAGTCCTGATCAAAATATTTTCTGACAACTTTGATTTGCTTGAGTAAGAGGTTGTGCGCAAAGCTTTTTATTGTCCGATCATTATTGAACCCTAGAAAAATTACTCAAATGCAAAAGGAGGAAGTGCATTATAAAACCTAAATTAGTCACGGCATTACAATTAAGCCCTACAAATTGCAACATGTGCAATTAAATTCAAAATTTTTTTAGAATTTTTGTTTGTCAAGCTAACGGAGTTAATTAAATGACTTGATTGCACCAACTGATAAGTTTTAGAACTCAATTCGTACTTTAATATATAAGTGTTAGGACTTAATTGTATTTTTAAAATTTTAAAACTTAATTATATTTTATGATAAGAGTAGGACTTTTAGTATCCTAAGGCAACATAGGATTTTCAGTGGGTCTTAAGCTGTAAAAAATCAGACAAGTGCCTCTTTGATATGAAAAATCATCGAACAAAGTGTTGTAAAGAGACATGCTGCTCGTTTTTAAAGGTGTGTACCCTAAATCGTTTTCTACTCTTCAAATATTCGATCAAACAGTCGCGCACCAACACTATCTAATCTTCGACTCGATAGTGATCCACATAAAAAATTAAAAAAAAAACGTGGAATGATCCGAACCGATGTTACTTGTCCTTTGGACAATGGGGAGTTGTTTACTGCATTTTGGTTTCTCCATTTTTGCACCTTTGTCTCCTCAAAGCAATTTTTTACCATCAATTATGATAGTGCCAAGATACTTGAAACTGAAAAGACATGGCAGATCACAGCAATTTGCCAGTTAGCAGATAAGAGAATTTAGACCCTACCAAGGCCCCCCACCTCAAGAGAACGCCAATGGTCTAAACAAGTCTCCTATGACGTATGCACAGTTAGCATTGTTGCATCTTTATCAGACTTTTATCAAGACATTTTTCAGACAATCTTGACTTCATCTTCTTATATTTCAATCTAAGAAACCTGATAGTCAAATCTTCCATTAAGTTCAGAGAAATTTTCAAAATGCCCAGCAGCGGGACGGCAAGTTGGATATAAAATATATTAGGAACCACAAAGAACTAAAGGTTAAAAGTGAGAAAAATATTGAGAAATAAGGATTATACTTGTTGACACAAGATTGTATTGATTGACCCTTTAAATTAGGGCTACATCTAGCGGATGATTCTACTATAATTAGCGCATTGCATTTATCTATTACATTACTCAATTATAAGAGAATAAAAAGTATAGCAAGGAATCGGGAATCGCCCAAGCCAGACTGAACTTGTTGTAATAAATATAAGAAAAGATCCGAGTCATTTGAGAATGATCTATTCAGCGACGTTTAACCACACACATTAAAAAAGAACAAAAAAAAATTACGACGACGAAATATGATGATTATATATGATTCTCTGTAAGCATGTGAGATCCACCGTCGAACTAGGCATCCAACAGCGCACGATGACTGGCCAGCCTTGACCTCACCTCCCTTAGCAACTAGTTAGAGATAACTAAACCGCGCGATGAAGAAGATGAACAGTGTTTTTCGGAAATGTTGTTTGGTGGGTTAATGACTGTTTTTCCCCCTTCTAATCTTACCCTCATTGATATCAAAGTGATCCAATAAATTTTTACCAAACGCCCCAACTTTCATTCAAGAGATTTTAGAGGCCCAAAGTCCTCTCGTGGTAATTCTTCATTATTCTCTCTCAGTTGGAAAAGACTAGTTCTCAAGTTTAGTTTTCTTTTTAGAATTGAAAAGAAAAAAAAATTTACTTTTTGTAACTTTTGATGAAATAACCAAAGTTTTTATTGCTCATTTGCAGATCGATTCCATTTAATTTGGAAGTAAAATTCTACAAACTTTCCGTTTTTGTGTTGGCAAAATATAGTGTATATTTAGACTATATTTCTTAGGGAAATATTTTCCTAACAGTACTTTCAGGGATCTAGATCCACGCATATTTGTATAAAATACTTATTGATTAAGAGATCGTGTGGTCATAAATAATTGACAGTCCTGTTAGATTGTCAGACTAGCAACTTCCTATTTCTTGAGAGTGAGATATTGAGATTTTACATGCATGAAAAGAAAACGTGACAAATGGCAATGGGCGATGCCGTGATGGGCCTCGTGGCAGCTATAAGTTTGAAGAAAGTCGGCCGAAACATATCTTCAACTTGACGATGACACTGGCGAGAGGATTATTGCCAATTCCTACAAATCACGCAGTATTTTCTACGCCCAAAGTGGCGTCTCGTTGCGGGGAACCAAATTATAGTGCTTTTGAAAGCGGCATTATTGGATATGGTAATTAAATCAGGAGAAGAAGAGCCTAGCTACTTCAAACATTAGCAATCCAAACAAAAAGAAAAAGTAAAAAGATTCCAAAAAAATGAAAAAAATTATGAATATTATTAAAAATTATAAATGTCAAGGATTTTCAATCAAAATTGGTTTGACGGGCTCAATTGAAAGAACCTGAAAAGGTTCATACTTAATTGATAAAATTAAAATATTTAATTTAAATTGTTAAAAATGCAATCAATTAGAACTTTCAAATAATTTTCCTTCAATTTATCGTTCATAGCCCTAGCAGCAAAGATCTATTCCTAAATCTAGACTAGCTGAAGTCGAGCGAGCGAAAGGCTCGACGATGTGAGAATCGCATGGAATTAGGATCTTGAACCGACAGTTTGGGTCCCATCAGACGAGCTTTTTAGGGTTGCCAATTGATGAAGAGTTGGATCACTCGAGACCCCACGAAAGTTTTAGCTGTCTGGAAGACCAAAACCTCGACACTTGTCGGTTCATCCATTGACAGGGAAGAGAAAAAAACCATTGGAGACAAGACAACCAAAGTTGAAAAACCATTCTACATAAACCAAAGGCCACACGTGTTTCTTATCCATTTTGGAAACCATCGTGGACAGCGAAAGTTGGTTCACGAACGTTATCGTTCTGTAATGAAGTTAGGTGCAACTTAAAGAGATTTTTTGAGTTGGAATCAATCATTTGATGCCAGATTTGCCTAACCCCTTTGATTTTTGCAGGTACCACGGAGACACAGCTAGCGTGGGATGCCAATTACGACCCTTTAGAAAATTGTCGCTGTTAAGAAACTCTTTAAGTGTTCTCGTGTGGACATAGCCCCGAACTTTTGGAGCCGGTATTGCCTAGGGACGTGTGATTTAGAAAGGTAGCGCGCAACAAAAGACTGATTAAAAATAGTAAAAAAAAAAAAAGGAGGAAAATCAGACGGAAGAAAGGGAAAGATGCGCCAAGACTGGGCAATAATAATAAAAACCTAACTAAAGGAATGAATTACCAGCGATATGTGTAGTGCAATACCTAGTTTCCTAATCGGCAATCTATTAAAAGAGAAACATGATCAACTAAAACTTAATGAGATAGTGAGGAATCTAGATGAAGATAGCATTTGAAAGCGTAGTCTTGGTGGATTCTGGATCTTAATCGATGTGAGCCCGACTCATGCACACGGCCGAATGAGATGACCCTAGTTCTCATGCACTCAAGCAAGGAAGTTCCTGCTACTGAGGCGTTGCCATCACGATGAAGTTCACTCTAGCACGGCTCTGAAACTTATCTGTCGGGTACAATGGCCCGTATATGAAATGTTGGATACATATGTTTGGCGGTTCATCGTCCCCACACTGGCTATAATGCCACTGTAGTTAGTCCCCCCCTAGGCTGGCAGTTAGCATTACGTTGTCCGCTTCGGTAACAGCTCACCCATATCCGAATTGCATCGTGCTAGTTCTAGTCATGCAAGGCTTATCCACCAATTTCAGAATCCGAACTTCAGTGGTATATGATCGTGGTCATGACCAGTTACTAACATATCGAAGTATAACGTACTCGCGTCCATGCACTCGAATCAATCACCCCGTGATTATTGGAATCCCGTGATTTGAATACACCTAAAAAGTGCACGGGCGGTAGAGTTTAGGGGACCGGGATTAATGCATTTTCAAGACACTTTTGGAAACACTTCGAGCTAAGGAAAAGATCTAGAGGGAGAAACTTTTCCTAGCGACGGCACTAGTTCGAACACAACCGGAGTAGATAGTTCGATTGTACGAGCAGCACCACTTGAAAGCGCATAGGTCCGATCAGTTCGAAATTGACTTAGAATCTATCATTTAATTAGCAGAAGCACGAACCTAACCGTCACTAATCTTGCGTGCAAGCTCCATCACTTCGAAAAACATGGAAACAGAATCGTCAAACGAAACACAAACCGGACACAACGCAAGCATGAATGACATGAAATTACGCGGCTCTAATCCTACTTAAGCTTGTCTTTCACTATGAACTCCCAAAAAAAAAATTCAGTATTAAAATCGTTGCCACGTAGATTCACATATGATTTTTTCATATTTTTTTTTCTAAATTCCAATAGTATTGTAAACTATAGAAAAAGAGCCAGTTGTACAGAAATATCTTCACTATTGAAGAACATGAGATCACTTACCAGCTTTCATATACTCAGAATATAGACAACGTCCTATTACATGCTTTCAGATTACTTTGTAATGAAAAATCACAAATATATGAGAAAAAAACAATCATTAGGGGTATCAAGAACCCATCGAGGACCAACGGGTATTCAAAAAGACAGGTTTGATACTTCTAGGAGAGGCAAAGCGACAAAAAAATCGTAAATATTTTTGCATTTTTTCAATTTAATCCCAAACCTTTTAAGTTTGTCCATTTAATTTTAAACCTTTTCACATTTTGCCAATTCAATCTTATTGACGGGAAGTCACTAACGTGGGTGCTGGAAACGACTTTCGGTCATTCTACGTGGCGCCGCCGATGCTAACCTGGATAATTTTTAAGAATATTTTAATATTTTTTCCAAATACGTTTGTTTCTTATTTTTATTTTTTCTATTTTTTCCTATCCCTTTTCCTTTTTTTCCCCTCCACCGGCTTTAGGCTAGGGCCGCCCTGCTCACCTAGGCGTGGGTGGCCCTAGTGAGGGTTGCCCTCACCCAAGGTAGGCAAGGGCTACCCTTACTGAATTGGGCAAAAAAATTTAAAATATTATTAAAAATTATCCACGTTAGCACTTACGGTACCATGTAGAATGGCATTCACATCAATGATTTTCGACTAATAGGACTAAATCGATAAAACGTGAAACGGTTTAGTGTTAAACCGGCAAACTTGAAAGGTTTGGTACTGAATCGGCAAAAGGTGAAAATGTTTAGGACTAAATCAGCAAACGTAAAAGGTTTATAACTAAATTGGTAAAAATGCAAAATGTTTAGGACTTTTTTTCGATAATTTTTCCCTTCTAGGATACCATCTACGAACTCCCCGGGGGCTTCAGGCTGGATTGAAAAATAATCAAAAGTTAACGGGACGGGTTTAGGATGAGATAGTCATTCGAATCAGTCCCCTGCCGCTCCTGCCAACGAGAGGACGTGACCTAACATAGCCATAGACGTCTATTTATCGATCAACTTGACTCAATCATATACAGGATCAACTATAGCGATTGATCCTTCAGATTGCGAACCCTAGAGCAAATTCATATGAATAGCAAGAAACATGTGCTCAAACATGGCATGTTCTCAAACCCTCAGAAAATGACCGAAGTAGGAGGAGCACCGTCCCGTTTCGAAACCCTCCTCCTTCTCGAATTCGATCGATTCACATGTATGGATGCATGTAAATCCTCGGGATCGCTCACATGCATCATTTCCTTTTGCAGATGAGGCAGCCTACGTCCTTCACGTTCTTGCAAGCTCCTTCTTTGTCTCTGTAGAATCGAAAACCGTAAAGAACGGCAGATAATGTGGATCACGCACGGCGCTTCACCTAAAAGTGCCCGAAAGGTCTAGAGAGGCTTTTCCCTTTTTTCCTTGATCTGGATAGGAGATGGGCACGCTTTATCAAAGTCCAAATTCCATGAAAAGCTCCCTCAAGACGAGTGAAATCCAAAATTTTGGCCGGTCTGTGCTGTCGTGTGGGACAATTTGAGAAAAAGTTAGAAGTTGCTCAGCTTCTCTTTTCTCTGCGATTGGGAGGTTTAGTGGCATCATTTCGCGGTCCCCATAGCCATATGTGTATGACTATGCGCCATTTTCAGCAATGTTAGGTACTTGCCGTTGTCAAGTGGGGTTATGAATGCGATGCGTATCAGGAGCTGCTTCTTCTTCTTCTTCTTTTATTTTTTTAGTCCGTTGGAATTTGATTTTGCTTTTTACATTAGGCTGACTATTTAGGAGCGAAACGAAACCGAAACCGAGACCGAGCTAAGCTAAGCTACACGTGAGTAGTGTTGGTGTATGTTTCATAATCCCCATCGACAAAAAAGCACGGGGTCCCACTCTCCAATGAGCAGGATGGGTCTAGAGAAGCCGCCCCAGAGGGGTCACGGGGCCGCTAGATCACTTTTTTAATTTGAGTCAATATTGTTTTATTTTATTGGTAGTTTGGGCTTGGACACATAAATTACTGCTACTATATAATATCTCTTTCTCTTGCAATTGAGGTATGTAAAAAGAGGTGTGGAGTGTTAATTATTGTGGAATCCTCTACTTGACATAACCCTAATTTACGAGTGAATCGGGATAAAATCTCGTATCTCGATTTCTTTTTCGTTTTTACGCTTTATTTCGTCGTGATTGTGCGCCGAATCTTAACATATAGCTTAGTATCGGCTCGATGAATAGTAGAGACTAGCTCGCCTACTTTCAAGCCGAGCTTGAGCTACCCAAATATTTTGTCGAGTCAAACTCGAGCTTGTCAATAAGTCAAGTTCCATGGATCGCAAGCCTAATCGACCTTTCCTTATTTTCTTCAAAAATATCTTTAAAAAGGCATACAAATAGACATAAAATGATTCAAATTATGTAAGATTCGAGCCTATTAAATTCAAGCTCGAAGCATATCGATAAAGGGCATGTCTAGGGTGACTCTTTCTGTTTGCTTTTTTCTTGATATCAATATGCGGCTCACTCGCTTTGACTTTTTACGTTCAAAACTCGTGAAACTTTCATAGAACTCAAAGGTTGACATCTTGACTCACATGTAAATTTTTTTTTTTTATAATTACTGAAATATAAGTAATATTTTAAATTTTGGCAAGAGTTTCTTTGCTTTGATCGTAATCAAGTTGAGTCGGGTCTTGTTCGAGTATTCCAATTTTCTAATCGATTCAAGCTCGAGCGGAAAAATTAAAACTCGATCAAGTTCAAGTTAAGTTTCAAGCACATAATATATGAGTCGACCTAAACATGACCTTGGCGTGACTCAGACTGGAATTGAGGTACATCTCAGGTAACTATTCGATTAAGAAAACTTGAAAACATGTCCTTGCCTAAACGAGCACTTATGAAGCAAACTTGTAATGTCAAATTACCGCCTTGTTATGTAATATTTAATCAGAAATAAAACTCAAACATGCAAAATAAAGTGGAGGACCGAATTGAACTGGCATAAGTTTAGAACTAAATTGACAAGATTGAAAAGTTTAGCACTGAATTGCCATCCGTAAAATAGATTTAAAACGGATTGGACAAATTGTCCAAGCTTTATGTGATGAAAGATCCTACTTTCTAGAGATTGGACGACACGGCCGGTGATGTTAAGTATTGATTGCTCTTTTTGAGTCGATAAAGACTCGATTGCAATCCTGGCAAATCATTTGAAGTTTTGGTTTGATTTTCCTGGAGTTAATATGCTCCATACGTTGTTCTTTTCTTTTTTTTTTGTCAAAAAAATGCTCCAGACGTTCGAAAGGCAAGTTTTGCAAGTTTCAATATTTGATGCCGTGTGAAATTGGTGCACCTCTACTCATCTCTGATATCTTGGGAAAATAAAGTGTTTTAACGTGACCTCAAGACGACTGATGTCACAAGACATTTGCAGGCATTATTGATCCGAACATTGCCAGAAATACGAAGATTTTCATGGGATTAATTCCTAAAATGATGTCCCGACTCCTATATTGTTACTTGTATATGTAGTTTCATTTTTAATGGAAAAACTGTCCAAAAGGTTTTAGATATATTGCACTCTTGTCAATTCACTCCTAAACCTTTTAATCGCGTCACTTGAGTCTTGAATATTTGCACATTTTGCCAATTGAGTCTACTCGATTAATTTTGACTAGAAATCATTGACGTGGACATTGGCTGTTCTATATGGTATGATTAATGATAACGTGGATAATTTTTTAATATTTTTTTATTTTTATATGTTTAATAAAAAATACTAAAATCTTTTTAAATTTCTCTATATCAGTGTCCGATGTGCCACGTGGGACGGCTAACGTCCACATCAATAATTTTTTGCTAAAATTGGCGAAATAGACAAAACGTAAAAAATTTAGGACTCAATCGGTATAATTAAAAAGTTTAAGACAAATTTAATAAAAATACAATAATTTAGGACTCGTTAGACTATTTTCCCCATTCTTAAACCATCCCTGACTTGACCCAAAAAAAAAAAAAACCATCCCTGACAATTCATCACGATTTAAGATGATGTAGTTCGAGACATGGGTGGCCAATGATCGACCAAGAAGGCCTACCACCCATGAAACTATATAAGCAGTCCCCATGCCCTATCCATTCTATCTAAGCTTCGAGCATTTGCCAAGCTGCAACACCTCGCACCTTCTACTTCTCTCCCTCCCTCCCCTCTTCCTTTACTCCCTTTAGCTCCCCCCTTTTCCGCATCTCGCCATGGCTTCCGTCGAGAGCTTCACCCACGGAAGCGAACCCCGCGAGGAAGCCACTGAGCTCGAGATACCGGAAATCGACGGGGCGCTCCTCCGAGAAATACTTGAGGAGCTCGACAGGGACAACATAGCCATGGGCAGTGGCTGTGGCAGGGGGGAGTACGTCGTGCAGCCACTGGAGGTTCACCATCACCCTAACCATGTCGTGGAAGCCCCGATCTCCAAGCAGGAACGCGTCCTGGTCCAAGACCTGGATTGGCTCGAGGACTTGGAGCTACCAGGTGAAGAAGTGAAGATGGGTTGGTATGGGGATGAGATGGTGGGGGCCATGGAGTTTCACTATGTTGTTGAAGATGGTAATTGGGAGTTCTACGATAGGATTGCCTCTGAGGACATGGGTTACGGTTGCTTGTGGGAAAACAGTTAAAAGAAACATCGCCAACTGGGTCTTTGCTGGAACAGGATTGCCCCGAGGACATAGGATTCTAGGAATGTTGTCGTGGGACTTAAAACTCATGCCAAAAGTTCTATCTTTTCTCCCCTTTTTCCATGAAGTTGCCCAACTCGTCATACCTGGCTTAGCCTAAGGGTGGCGATTCCAGTTACTCCAATTATCTTTTGGCCCGTTTCTTTGTTATCTTGTGTCGAGCGCAAAGTGGCATATATTTGAAGAATCAACCATTTATGTATCCAATTAATCATGAATACAGGTTTGCTAAGCCGCTTCGGGCTTTTGACAGAGCAATCCAAACTAGGAACTTGCGGTTTCGCAATTAGACCGGTGGCATAGAATGAATCTCATTCATTCAATCAAATCAACAAGAACAAAACAATCAAGAATATAAGCAAAAGCATGTAAAAGTACTTAATTTCACACGAGCAAACAATTATTTTCTCTAATTTCTTTTCGCTTCCTTTGGAAACACCAGTACGCCCCGCCTCATGATATATCCTAGTTATAATACTTGGGCACAATCAATTAAGTTGTTCCTTCGTGATCTAGGGTGTAGGTTTGACATCAGGCTAGGGGCAAAAATAAGAGCCTCGCTCCTACGACTTACTTCATATCGAATCTTCTTTCTGTCCGGCATTGACGTTGCACAAGCTGTGGAGAGACGATGCAAGACACAAGTAATTCTCCGTTGAGTCTGCAAAAATCGAAGTTCGAGTTGCAGCTGTCTCCATGCTTTAGGTTTCCTTGTTCACAATAAACTTGGCTATGAAAAAGCCAATCGTATCAAGAGGAGCAGACGGGTCGAATCTCTGGACAAGTTCTTCTTCCCCTGGTTTTAGCCACTCCCTGCAGACAAGCACCGTAAGCGATGCTAACAATGATAGTAGGACATACATAAAGGCTCATGTGTGATAATTAACCAGCTTACTGTTTGCATTGCGAAAAGTAAAACTTCAGCAAGCGACATTTATGAAAAGGTAGAAATGAAAAAAGCATGAGATTAGAAGCACAAAGACTCTACCAATGTCCTGTTAATTCAACGGACCAACCTAAGATCAGCTACAAGATCTACAGTCTTGCCTAAGTGTACCTTACAATCTCATTCTTTAACAGAACATGATATGTCAACCATCTCAGAAATAGGATCTGGAAGTACTTTATAAAAGGATGTGGTTGGACAAAATTACATACTCGATATATCCATCGGAATATTCAAAAGAACCAACAAGGCCAGGACCTCCAACTCTTGGATGCTGAAAAGAGCACAAATGCAAGGTATCCATGAGAACTTTTGTCCTTTTTTATCTCTTACTACAACTACAATGAAACAGCGGCCAAATAATTACGCATGTCAAAACTTAACAGCACCATTTAACCTGAGGGACTAGAGAGAGGAACTTGTAAGTGTCCAGAGCATACCGGACCAGTGCTTCATTTTCACCGGGATTAATTGTACATCTAGCAAACCAGAAATAAACACAACGGTAAATTTCACAGATATTTGAGGCAAAAGACTTAAGAGCAATAGGAATTTCACCAGCAATAACTCGACTAGGTGGCATTAAATAAATAATAGAAGCAACAACTATGCCAGCTCATTATAAGACAAGTATCACGCAATTGCTCAGATGCACGAGTTTTCAAGACCTAGAAATAATAAAGGCCCAGGATAAGCAGATGACACTTCACGACCAACAGCGACGACTTAGCATGCATATGAAACATGCAACCTGACAAGGTTATATAATACTTGAGCATGAGTTATGGCCCAGAATAACAGGAAAAAAATGTTAAGCAGTCAGACTTGGCAGCTGTTGTAAGAGGTAGATGCTATTATCTAGGCAAATGCTTTTTTAAGCCTCCTTGTGCAACATGCCAATGCACAGTACACACCTTTGTAACGTAAGATCAAGTGCAATTGCAGATTTCTCATATGGATGGGCAATGAAATGCTCAGTGCACGTTAGAAAGTAAAGATCAGTCAGATAACTGCTTAGAATGTATTTACTGTACATAAGATTGCACATTACATTGACGGCAGGCATATATTGTCTCAAAAATGATACTGCAGAGCTTGCAGAGACTAGATTGTGCGTACTAACGTTGAGTATACAATAACTCCACCAGGGCGCACCAACTGAACAGCCTGATCAAACATTCGTCTTTGATACTTTGCATGGTTTCTTAAAGATTCTATTGTTTCCTGGAGAAAAGAACATAGCAACATTATAAGCAAAGAATGCAACCAGAACAAACTGGACTCCATTCATCATTGAAATTGCTATTGAACAAATATGTTATCACATCTTCCATCGTGGAAGAAACACCCTTTCAGAAAGCAAGATCAACTAAAAGCTTTCTCAAAGAGGATAAAGGTTCATGGACAATATATGCAAGATAGCAATTACTTCTTAAAGAAGGAAATCTTTCTTATGTTATAGAGTAGAGCTGATCTTATTCTTGGTCCCGAACCTAGTGATGTGCAAAACGGTGGATCTGTACGTGGGCCATACACTGGCCACACTGACTACTTGGTTGTCCTCAATTCTAGGAATTTCCACAGCAAAATAGCAACTAAACTTAGGCAATGAAATCAACAAACTAACATCAAGTTAGCCAATCCATCTAATATCTAACCTCTCCAGAAAATAATCTGGGTCTCAGGCCTAGAGCAGAACATGGAGCATCAAGAAGAACTCGATCGAAGCTGTGAGGTAGAAAACCTTTGGAATTCTCTACCCTAGTGCCCTTGCACTGGTTCCTTCCTGGCCCATTCCTCATTCTTCTCATACTCTTCCTCACTTCAGCTCGGCTTGCGTAAGTGCTCTCCCTGCTTTTCTCATTTCTAGCTATAACATTCACAACATCAGAGATCAGTGCTTTGTTAATTACAACTTGAAATATAAGTAAAGAAGAAAAGTGAATGCATATCACATGCATCGGAGGGAAGTTAAGAAGTACAAGCTACATTAGGAATATACAGATTTGACATCTCATAATTATAAGAAGAGACGCATATTCGCTCAATTCCTGGGAGAATGCAGTCAATAGAACTAGTCCTAGGATCTTACATGGCTCAAAGAGACAAAAAGATGGGCAGCAAAAATTTGAAGAGCCAAAGTCAAAGCTAGGCTCAATAAGATCCAAAAAACAAAGAACTGAACTCTTTCTTTTTGGCCGAAAGCAATTCCGGATCAGGAATCAAATTGGAAGTATGTGTTTGAAGGCAACGTCCATTTGTTTGCATGATATCAGGCAATCTCGAGAGAAATCCCTGCTAAATTGTCTAGACATATCAAACAAGACTGAAGAAAATCCCTCAGACCTAGACAGCTCAGATGAGGAAACCACACTATTCCACAAGTCCGTTATATCGAGCAACATGAAGTTTTATGTGAAATGAGGACGTAGGCCATTCTGCCACATTAAAGGACAGAATTCCAGCTGTAATATCAGACTTAGTATAGAGAAAATAAGCATCCAGAATAGCTCCTTTGCTTAAGGTTCAGCTCCAAGAACTTCTAATACACTTGAAATCCTCAGAAAAACATTCTTCCAACAAATGCACCCAAAGAACCTTAGTTCATTCATATGCAACACGAGTCACTGAAATTTTCAGAGTACATCCCATATGGTAGATCCAAACTCAATCATCAAACCCTGCAATTCAGACTCTGACCACCTCACCTTTTGGAAAAGTTGGTAATCCGCCCTCAATGCAAGGACCATAAATAAGTGTCATCTGATGTTATTTGAGACATAATAGAATTCATACAGTAGAATATTGACTAAAGTGGAAAGCAAGATCTACCTACCATTGACATTGCAAACATCCCTTATACTAAGTCCAGCAATATCATCCGCTTGCACCTTTTCTATCTGAGATTCTGCTGTGCTGGAGTTCTGGTTTGTAGCATCACTTTTAAAACTGTCACCAGTATTGGATGTGATGGCAGCACTGAGTGCATGACTTTTGCAAACAGATTTAAGAGCATCCAACTTATACGTGGTTATACAATTCAAGCCCAATTCAGCAGCCAATTTCTGAATATCCAGCACCTAGAATCAATTGCAGAGAACTTAGCAATGACAATAATGTGAACAAAAAAAATCAAACGTGACAAATATGCTTAGCACGGTCAATCCAGGAACAGCTACCACTCTGAACATGAATCATGATTTGCAAAATTGAAGTTCCTGAAACATGGATCTCTCGCACGTTGCAATTTGATAAGTTTTATCTAGTGATGCAACATAATCCATGAGTTTTGTCTAACAAATTAGCTTTCAATGAATTTACCATAGTCTCACATGATTTTCAGTCTACAAAGCCACATACTTTCTTCAGTGCAAGAAGACTCCACACTTGTTCTATTAATTAACAAATGAGTCAAATTCAAGGATGCTACATACAATCTTATGAGAGCAAATATCCAAATAAACAATTTTATCTTCTCTAGCAGTCTTTTCTTACTGGACACTCTTTTCTGGAGACATATCTAATACTCTTTAAAGGCATCATGCAGGCAGATTAGCAGGACGAATTCGCACCTTATTATGGGACCTATCAGCAGCAACAATCTCTCCTTCATCTTTCATAAGAATTGCAATTGCAGTGGTTTTTCCTCCCGGTGCTGCACACATATCTAGAATCCTTTCACCCTTCTGAGGATCTACAAGCTACAATATTTCAGATGCTTGTACATGGTATAACAAATATCCTTGAAACAAAATAATGCAAATCAAGTGGCACTCTCTACTAATCTTTAACCAGTCCGTTTCTATTGATCAAAAGTAGCTTGTGGGAAATAAAGTTACCTAGGGCATGGCAGTGACGACACTTGGCAGGTTTTGAAGAATATCTCCCCCCGGAGCACATCTGGAGACCAAAAAAGGAAGAAGTTATAGGAGCTTTCGAGCTTTATGAACACAATGTTCAGAACCATGAGCTATATGAATAAATTAAGTCTGTCAAGCAAGATCAAATGTATATAAGATAATAGTTGATTGGTTACTGAAAGTTGAGAAGTAAAACCTTCCTTGTCAGGTAGATTTTTACATACAAGTGTTAATACAGGTTTTGATGACCAGAATGAGATATTGTGTGTGAGAAAAACCATGCCACCACATAAGTTATCTTCTGTTAGTCAACCCAGAGAATTATATAAGAATATGGAATCACAGATTTGGTAAACACATGCAAAGAAGAATGCTTCCAAAATCAGCCATTCATTGTGTAACCCTCCACAGCTCCACACTTCATCAATTTGCTGTATCTTGATCCATCAGCTTACATATCAATTATTACAGCTAATTTATTCAGGAAATGGATATCTAAGCACTTGATGCAATAATGGCCAGGTAGCTTTATTCTTGAAGAGTTGTCCTACCAAAGCAACATAATCGACAAACTGATGTCTCAAGAAAAGGGACTTTAACCATCTTCAATCCAGTGTCAATAACAGAAAATACAGGCAAAAAACAGTTGGAATCATAGGTATCAGTTGGGAAGGGGTCACAACATCTTTTAGCAGATGACTGGACTAGTTCGACTGAAAATAACTAAAAAGGATGCAGGAGTCAAAGCAATTTTTTGACAAGCAACTTATGGAAGAGGAAGAAACAAAATGCCGTCCTTCTGAAGCAATGTATACATGGAACATGTACATTAGCGTCATCTGCCCAAGGAGGAGAATTGAAGGATACCATTAAAAGAAGGCAGTCTGTAGACTCGATTTTTCATATGAACAGCTACTCCCTCAGAGGCGCGGAAGATGCCTGCCCTTGACATCATCGCTATTCCTTGGCCAATATACATGCCGTTTCTTTCATCGTAGAGAGGATCTGCAATCATAAATGAGTGCGTGACTAACAATCCAGACATAGCAAAATCAGATAATCACAAGTTCGACAAGCATATTCAATCCATGCAAAGAGAGGGAGAATATGCACTGCTCCCTGTCAGGAGAGAAGATTTCACTATATACTTGAGCATAAACCGCATCTTCCTCATAATAGGATATCTTCTCTGGGTGGCAGACAATAGGTTTAGCACTTGACCCCCTTGACAAGCAACGCAATGTAAAGCTGTTTTCTTTCAAAGTAAGTGGCCTGTTTATGAAAGAGTACACTGTGACAGAAAATGCGTGATGAAGATGACTACAGATGCGCTGCCCAGACGCCGTCCTTAAATTCTGATTCTGACTAAAATTATATCCATGCTTAGCTCAGATATTTTCCCAAACTAAAGTAGGGACACCTTTAAAGTATTTAATTGATCGCAACTTAATAACTAATTCATTGTTGGACTAGATTGAAGGACAAAGTAGAGGTGGAAAATGGAAAAATAAATTTAGTTCCCAATGAGCCCTGCCTCATCTATTTCTCTCCATTTGCCATTATGAGCAGTAGAGTAATCTATGTAAAGAACCAAAAGCAGTTAGCTCACCATATTACCTAAATTGAAACATGATTTTTTAGAAAAATTATCCTATTTCTGAGACCAACAAACTCTAGAATGAACAGATACTGCAAGGTAATAAGCTACTAATATCATTTCAAGCAATCTGCAAATAGTCAATAAACAAGATGCAACATAAAAGTGTCAGACTATATTCGACTATATTCTTAATAAGTCTAGACCTTAATTATCTATTCTATTTCAGAAAATTTTATTCTCGTAAGAAACAAGGGATACTTATATTCTGAAACTTTTAGTTTGTATATGCAGACGACACATGAGATGAGCTAAGGCTAACAAGTAATTGTCTATAAAGACAAAAGTAGATGAGACTCATTTTCTTGCCCTCATGATGAGCAACGTTCTCGCCCTCACAGAGAGTTACTCTTCTGAGTAATCCACCCACTTCCAGGATGTAAAAAATGTCTTAGAGACATGCGTTTAAGTCTATATAACATCCAATCCAATTTGTTCTCACAATAATTGGCAATTGACAATATCAGATAATCAAAAAATAGCCCCATGAAAACGTTGATTGAATATTGAAAAAGTCCTACTTGCCTATTTGAATTCCCTGTAGAACGGTCCCACGGGTCATATTAACATTCCATGCACCATCAGGACATGGCTGCTCCACTGCCACAGAAACTGCAACCACATCACCTTTCTCAACATGGGCACTGCAAGCCATTGCACCCGGAACATACACCTAAACATACACTACCATGAGGAAACAAATTAAGAATCAAGAAGCAGGTATGCTTCCCTTATGAATGCTTAAACAACTTCAGGAAAGAGTACCTGAGCACCCCGGAGCACAGCCTCTGCACATTTCCTACTGACAATGACTTCCTTTGGAGGTTTGTCGAAAGCATAACCATAGTCAATATCATGTGGTCCTGACCCTCTGATGAAGACTACATAATCTAAGCCAGGTATGCTGCTTTTACAAATCAAACTACTGGTGAACATTCTCTTTTCGGATGAGCTATATCTCCTTGGAAGGACCCCAACACTTTCTCATACTGTCCTTCCGGACATTTATCTCCATTGGCATTAGTTAATGCCCCATTGTGCTGAGGAGGCTTATCAGAATCAACGACGGTATGAGTTCCTAGCAAACTCATGTCACCAGTGGACTCTCCAAGACCAGCTTCCTCGGCAATGGCATGCAATTTCTCAATGACGGCATCACTTGTCGACTTGAGTGTATTCACACGGATGCATGAATAGCATGACGGACGCCTGATTAAGGGAAACGAAAAACGTAAACGCAAGCTCCAGAAAATCTTAAAAAACCAGTATCAGATGGTGTCCACAGGTAAAAAATGCGGCTCCTCACTGCGTATATGGTATATTATGTGAATTGCATGTGATGCAGTCAAAATAAGAAGTCAAAACTTCTCAATCATCAATAGCCCATTTCCATCAAATTTCGTCGCAATTCGCTTGATTGGAACAGTGAACTCTAAAGGACAATCTTACTAAGAGAAAACGGAAACGAAAGGAGTGAGAAGCTTGAGCTCAATGCTTACGTTAGAGCTGTGGAAATACGAGCGAAGTGCTCGGCTCCATAAGCCTTGATGAAGTACTCTTCCACCTGAGGGTTCCATTTCAGCACGGGGTTGAAGCAGTACCGCTCTGACTGATCCATCTACATGCACACAAAGGGACGTGGTGCGGCAACATTAGATCAAAAACAAGCATGAAGAAACGAAAAAAGAGGGCAGTCGAATGAGGAACAGAAATATAGACCAGAGAAGCAGGGTTTTGGGAGGTGAAAAGGGGCGCCCGCGAAGGTTTTGCAACAAGCGCCTCGCTTTTCTGTGCATTCACGGAGAAATTCTCAGCGCGTAGAGAAGAGACGTGCGAGCTGGATGACGAAGGACTGACCGGCGAACGGGGGGAATTGCGATTTACGAGTGCGCCCGCGAAGTGTTCGACGAAATGTCCGAAAGCCCATGACCAGGAACCTTGGGCTCGACGGCCGAAGGGAAATGGATTTTGCCCAGCTCTTGATGGGTCGGGCCTCTCATCAGTGATTTTTCATTCTTAACATGTTTTTTCAGCCCCTCCCATGGGAAATTCTACCGATGAGTGGACGAACCGGCGCACGAAATCCGTGGCTCTGCGGACATTTACCAATGGTAATTCTTCCGGGTTCGGGTTTAATCTTGGGATCGGGAAACACTTGCCAGCGAGTGTGCTCGAGCCATTGTAATCTCTTCTTTGCATATTTATAGTAGAACCATCTCATCGATCTTTCTCTCACGGGGTAGCCACACCGGCGAACCACGTAGGTCCGGTGTGTTCTGACTTTTATCTCCGAAATTTACTTATTACTCAGGACGTTTCACTTTGCCTGCTCACACTTCCCGCGCTATGCTGACCCAAATATTCCTTTGCAAATTGTTTATCCAACCGGTTCAAGCTCACTGTGGAAACATAGGACTAGAACTTGGGTAGCTGATTTTGCGCATAACTAGGCGAAGGGAATTTTGCAAGTGTTTAGAAACGAGTTTGGCCAGTTATGAATCGATAAAGATTGTGAAGGATCCTTTGTTAGCTCTTGGGCAGAAAATATAAACGACAAGAAAATTGAAGGTGCAAACATCAGACACAATCCCTCATCGGCGATGCAGAAGGTATTTGGGAATGTAAGATAAATTTATCACAAGTGTATTGATTTGAAAGATAAATTTATCACAAGTGTATTGATTTGGAGTAAATTTGTTACAAATGTATCAGTTTATGAGTTTTTGTGGTCAAAAAATAATTTAGGGTAAATTTATTACAGATGTATCGGTTTGTGATTTTTGTGGTATTAACCCTAGATATAATCCATCACGACAAGATTATTAAGCTTGATCCACGAAATTGATATACTAAACGACATGACATATTATAGAAAAATATTAAATAAGTGGATCGTCTTCAACACTCCATAATATCATATGCATTGATTTTACAAACCAGCCTTGGAAAATTTAGGATTTCCGTACAAAATTCGGGAGAAAAACTTACTTTCTTATGGTTTTGGTTATGAATGATGTCTGTTACAATTTGTGATCCGCATCAATTAAAACCTAGGTATATGCACTTCGCGTTAAGGGTGTGAATTCAGTCCGGTTCAAGGCTAGTTCTGGGTTCAAGTTCCCCATAACTGGCCTTGTCAGTTCTTGGGTAGAACCAGGACCAAACTGGTATTGAACTAGGACTAACCTTGAGTTCTCTCTTTTTCTTGGAATGTGATGGTTATTTTGTTGATTCGAAGGGTTCCGCTATCATGGTCTCATTTTCATGTAAGGTCAGAAAAGAAAGAGAAGCTTATGAAAACTTTAAGCTGATCAAACCAAAAAATGAGAATTGGACATGAAACTCAGAAAGAAAACATAAGAAGAATTGGCCAGCTCCTGAGTTAACCCTAAAACCGGCAAGGTAGGTTCCACGATAGTGTTCTCGACAAGTACTCGTTCGGTCTATGTAGCGGAACGAGCCGGTACGAATGCCTAATCTTGGTCGACAAAGATGTCAACAAAAGAAGCGGTTAATTGTTGGTGCGAAGAGCGGCGAATGAAGTAGAACGACTCGTTTGATGAAGAGGAGCACGGAATGTGACCGCTGAGTAATGAGATCGACGCGACTGTCAAAGAAGTGGAGGCGACAATCTCGCATGTTGTGAGTGTTGCTGAAGGACATGAGTTATGTGGCGCCCGTTTATTTTTCTCTCATTTTTCGTTTACTTAACCATCGATCGTAGATCGTAATTTGTACAAAACGCTGATCAAACCAAAAAATGAGAATTGGACATGAAACTCAGAAAGAAAACATAAGAAGAATTGGCCAGCTCCTGAGTTAACCCTAAACCGGCAAGGTAGGTTCCACGATAGTGTTCTCGACAAGTACTCGTTCGGTCTATGTAGCGGAACGAGCCGGTACGAATGCCTAATCTTGGTCGACAAAGATGTCAACAAAAGAAGCGGTTAATTGTTGGTGCGAAGAGCGGCGAATGAAGTAGAACGACTCGTTTGATGAAGAGGAGCACGGAATGTGACCGCTGAGTAATGAGATCGACGCGACTGTCAAAGAAGTGGAGGCGACAATCTCGCATGTTGTGAGTGTTGCTGAAGGACATGAGTTATGTGGCGCCCGTTTATTTTTCTCTCATTTTTCGTTTTACTTAACCCGTTTTTTGTTCTTCTTTTTCCTTCTGGATGGATTGGCAGTGTTTTGTACGGTCAGAAAAACGAGTGAAAACGAAGAAATTGGAAATATTTATAATAATAAAAAAAGGTAGTTCTCATAGCCACGTTTCGATCGCGTGCAATTTTTTTTTTCAGAACCCTTCTTTTTAGCTAGAACTGGCCAAGTTACATGTGTACGGGTCTAACTCTGTTTGCAAAAACCCTTAGATATGAAATGATCATTCATGCAAATATAGAATAATAACATGGGAAGTTTTGAAAAACTCATATAAGCAAAAAATCTCAAATATCCTAAAAATCATTATTAATGGTCCAAGAGTGTATTGTTGCCATATTTTGGTTTTTGAAAAGGATTTTGGATCCGTAAATAGATTTTCTATTGAATATTCATAATTCATTCCAAATGGCAGTCGTTGGTAATTAGGAGCATAAGGAAGGACGAGACAATGGCAGCTTAATTAATAACATATTCATTTTTTTATTTAAAGATTATTAATATTCTTTGAATAATTTTATATTCGTTCTATTTTCATTTTCTATTAAAATGAATCTAAATTAATAGAAAATAGAATACAAGAAAGAACATAAATAAGCTAAGCTAAACGTCTCTTGTTTAAATCATTCAAAATAGTTACCTTGGAAAAATCTAGCAATAGTGGAATAGTGCAAATACCTATGCTTAATTCTTCAGAAGGTGGGACAAAAGATAAAACTAAAAAAAAAAAACGGATTTCTTTTTATTAATAAAAATTAAAGTTTGAAACTCATGAAATTAATGTTTTGCTTTTGGTTGAAATGGGGCACTGGAACTCAAGTAGAGGGAAGGAATTGCCCACCTTTTAACCCAGGAAGTGAAATGTGTTGTTATCTATTAATAGGTTTTTTGAATTATTTAAGCCAAAAATATTTCTTTTAACAAAAGAAATTTGGAAAAATTTTGTTTACAGAAATTCGAAGCCCAAAAAAAAGTTATGCCAAAAAGAATCTAACTTATAAAAATTTGTTGGGGAGATAATACAATTGAACAAAAAAAAATGGAAAAAATAGAAAAGAAAAAGGCAGAACAACCATGCTACTTAGTATCTTTCCCGATTATGGTATAGGGATGCATGGGAACATTTCCAAGTTTGAAAATATTTAGGACTAATTGTAGTAACACTCATACTCCAATTAAACAAAAATTCAAGCCAATATTTCTCCATTTCAGGATGACCTGAAGTTTTGATAATTGTTTTCTAAATCGTCCTATTTTTGTGTTAATAACGTCTAGTTCTCCATTTCTTTGGAGCAGGGAACCCCGTCTAGGACGATGAGGGCATGTACAAGCTGCCAGTAATGGCATCGCCCTCCAGTCTCTCAAGCTTTCGTAAGGGCAAACACTGGCTCTTCAATTTTGACTAATAAAGGGTTGTCTTGATCTCTGTAATGATTATTCAGCTTCTTTGCTGACTCGGTCCAGTGCCACTCTAGAACTAGGAATCTAGCCTGAGGACCTAGGGCGCGCATGAGAACGTTTCTGTTTCTCTATTTCTGTTCCAAACCTATTCCAGAAATAGGTTTGGAACAGAAACTCGTTTGGCAACGCAAATCTGTTTTTCTATTTCTGGAACAAAAATCTGTTCCAGAAATAGATTTTGGCCCAAAACCAGAAAAAAAAAATTTTTGTTTCTGGCAGAAATAGAAAAATCTATTTCTGTTCCAGAAATTATTTCTGGAACAGAATGGTTGTCATGCGCGCCCCTAGTCTCAATTTTTGGAACTCCGGTCCGGTCCAATTCCCGCATGGTCTAGTGCAACCGACCGAGGCACACATCACTCCTACAAAAAGCCATAATGCACGAAAATTTTTCACTGCTGAGTGGTCAAGGAAAATATGCACCAAACAAAAGAAGAAGAAGAAGGGGAAGGTGCGAAGAGGATTAAGCTTGTCTTTTTGCATCGGTATATTACTTTTGAACTTTGACAAGTGTAATTCTCTGAAATTCAGCGGATATGATGACGCGAGGAAAGAAGAGCTGCACGTTTAGGTTTAGGTTTATGTTTAAGAAATTTAAAAATAAATAAAAAAATAGTCGGTCAGTTCTAGGTGGTCCAGTTCTCCTAGAACTAGAAACCAAATTGCCTAGACACCGATTCTAATTTTAAGAAACCGAGTACTGGACCAATGCTCCCTGAATTGAACCAAACCAGCTAGTTCAGTCTGGTTTGGGCGATTCTCGGTTTAATCAATCCATTAAGCTCAACCCTATTTTATATAGTGTCATATCGAATTTTTATACAGTATATACAAAACTGTATGGAAATTATAACTATTATGGAGTTATCACTTGTATACAAGTGTGCATACTTGTATTCGTATTACAACTAGATATGCATTACGAAACCAAAAGTCAATTCTTTTTCAAAGATGGCATGTGATCAACCCCTCAACCTTCCTTTTAGAGTATTTGAATGCGGGACGACAACGGTTGATTCAGCTCATCTGTTGAGCAAGCCGAGTTAGATTAGAGTCAAAAGAGCAAATGGGATGCCGATTCCCTGTCTCCAAATCTCCACGAAATGCTCCCTTCCTTTGGATAAATTGTCCAACAATCATCCACGTTAGCGTCAAGTTCACTTAGGCGATTTCTAACCAAATTTAGCCGAAAGGATCAAATTGAGAAATTATGAAAATTTTAAGATTAAATTAATCTAATTAAATAATTTAGAATTGAATTAGTCACTATAAGTTAGAGTTAGGACCTTTTTAGACTCTGTTTACCGACGGTCGATTTCACTATCTGGTCGTTTCCTTGCACCTTGTCGGTGTCACTCGCCTTTCACTCCCTTTCACAAGTCTCCGTTGATTAGTTTATGTGCCAAATGATAATTTGTTTTATTGGGAGTGTACGAATTCAAAGAGCTTGATGCAATAAGTTGGAAGGGAAGGCTACTTTCATGCTCTTAACTATTCAATTCCCTGAGCTCTGCGTAGTTTGTATTGAAGCTAAAATAATGCTAAAACTTGTCGTATTTTATATAGTCGCGGTTAATGCTAATCCGTTGTGTCAAATTAACGGATTCTTTATTTTAGGAAAAACCAAATAGAGATATGTCTGAACGAGCGTAAAGAATTCGGAAAATGATTAGCTGACGGTACCATTATTTTGCAAAACGAACAGTTGAATGCAAGCCACCAATTGTTATTGAGAAAGCGGGGAGACCGGTTCCACCGGTTTCAATTTTCCGTTTACTTCTCATGTCTTCCTATTTTCCTAGCTTAATTTAGCATTAGATTAGAGGATTTTGAAAGGAAAATGATTAGTTGATAGTACCGAATAAACAAATAGAAAAATCCCTGTAAGTGGATATTTTTTCCATCAAAGAAAAGATTGAAGTAGGCTTAAAATTTTTGGGAAAATTGTCAAAAAATTTCTAAACATATTGCACTTTCGTCAATTCAGCTCTAAACTTTTTAAGTTTGTCAATTGAGTCTTAAATATTTTCACTGTATGCCAATTGAGTCATATTAGCTAGAATTACTAACGACGGATGCCGACTATCCTATGTGACAAGGCTAGCGCTGATGTGAACAATTTTAAATAATAATTAACATATTTTCTGAATTTTTTTCCCTCTAATTTCTTCTTTAGCGACTAGTGAGAGTTGCCTAGCCCTCGACGGCTGTGGCTGGGCACCACAACACCCTCGCTGACTGCTGGCAAGGGATGCCTCCCCGACTGCGGGTGAGGGTCGTGGCCCTTCCTAGATCTTAGCAAGGCTACCTTGCCCACTGCTGGCAAGGTCGAGCGATGGCCACAAGCCTGGTCTACGGTCGACCGACGTTGCGGTCCTCATAGGCCGATGAAGAACAAAACCAGTAAAAAAATTAAAAAAATCGAAGAAATTCAATGGGTATAATATTGTTTAAATTTTATCACGTGAATGTTGGCCGTGCCATGTGGGACTGTCGGCATTCACCTATTTTCAGTCAATAGGACTCAATTAGCAAAAAGTGAAATTGTTTATGACTTAATTGGCAAACTTAAAAGATTTAGGAGTGCAATAGGTTTATGACTTCTTTTCATAATTTCCCCAAAAATTTTTAATTGAAACTTTTAAAGGAGTTAATATCATTCTCTACCAAAGGAAAGATTTGGGATACAGCTCGCAAATGTTAGTGATAATATATTTTTACTTGTGATTATCTTGTATTTTGGTATTTAAATTGCTTTTCCATTCTTCGTTTTCAAAATGTTCCTCTTACTCGGATTTTTCCAATTGTGATTTCAATATTGTTAGCTAAAATTTTTCTTTCCAAATTCTCCAATATAATCCTAAATTAAGTGGAGAAAATGGAGTTAAAAGAAGATGAAACCGCTAGAACCAGTCCTCCTATTGAATCGTTGCTACCATCACAAAAGATCCTACTGTCATGCTAGCTGGACCCTAATAAAATTACTAGAGAGGCCACGGCGATGAAGGTTACAATCCTATTTAAAGTGGGAAGGTGAGGGGAAAAAAAGAAGAGAGAGAGAGTCATAAATCTATTGCTTGTGTGCAAATTCAGTCTTAATTCTTTCAATTATTCCAGTTCAATTATAAATATTTTCATATTCTGCCTGTTGACTCCTTTCGGCCAACCAATTTTATCTTAAAAAATTACTGACGTGTATGTCAGCCATCTTACGTAGCAAGGTTGGACGGCTGATGCAAGTGTGGACAACTACTATAATTTTTTAAAAAAATTTCCATTTTTATGTATATCTTTATTTTTTTTTCTCCTTTCTTTTTATTTTCCTTCCATGCTCAGTGAGGGTCATTGGTGACAAGTGTGGGCTAGCCACCCTTTCCGACCACAAGCGAGGGCTGGTGACCCTCACCCATTGTTGGCGAGCACTTCGCGGCCCTTGCCTAGTGGCTTACAAGGGTCATTGGCCCTACTAGATTTGGTAGGGAAAAAAAGAAAAAATATAATATATAATCTATAATATATAATATATAAAATCCAAAAAAATAATTTTTAAAAAAATGATAAAATAGTTGGGTTAATCACGTAAAAATCAACTTTAAAATACAGAAATTGCAAATGCCAAAATAAAACCTACACTAAAGCTTGAGCAATCAAGATGATTGATGTTAGAAATGAAGAAAGAATTGTTAATACCACGAAAAATTCCAAACTGATACACATGTGACAAATTTAATCTAAACTATTTTTTTATCATAAAAAATTCCAAACTTGGTACACCTATGAAAAATTTATCCCAAACTTTTTTTTCAACCATAAAAAATCCTAAACTGTTATATTTGTGATAAATTTACCCCAAACTAATTTTTTTTATCATAAAAAATCTCAAATTAGTACACATGTGACAAATTTACTCTTTGTCAGTTTCTGTTAAATTGGATTAATACTACTAAAAATTTCAAATTGATACGATAGAGGGTCAAAAATCCTAATGTGTACATTCGGTGATTGCCATGTGTCATCCAAATCAGTAATTAGACAATAAAATTTAATGAAAAACTAATGGAGGGTAAATTTGTCACAGGTATACCGGTTTGGGGTAAATTTGTCAAAGGTGTGCCAAGTTAGGATTTTTGTGAACAAAAAAATAGTTTGAAGTAAATTTTTCATATGTATACTAGTTTGGGATTTTTCGTAATATTAATCTAAGAAAGAAACATAAATAGAGAAGTACTGAAAGTTGATGAGTATTATAAAACTTTTAAGCATTGAGTATTCGAAGCTCACTTCTAACTTTCGGCAGATTGAGTAGTTCTCTAGGATAAGTACACCACAAGTGTCATAACTTTTGTACGGCGCTCACTTGAGTGCCATAACTTTTTTTTCGTTCACTTGAGTGCCATAACTTTTAAAATCGACCACTTAAGTGCCATGCTTACGTGGATGCCGAAAAAGCTGACATGGCCGCCGGAAAAGCTCACGTGGCACCGGTGAAACAATTTTTTTGAATATTTTAAAGTACACATGGAATTTTTCATAAATTTTTTATTTTTGCAAATTTTTCTTCCTTTTTTCTTTCTTGGTTTTTGCAATCTCTCTCTCTCTCTCTCTCTCTCCCTCTGTGTGTGCAGAAGGCTGCTGGCATTGGCCACCATCCGGCGGCCCAGGAGCTAGGGCTAGCTCACAGCGACGGTGAGGGGGCCTTTGCCTAGACCCCACGACTGCCGACGAGGTCTAGGCTAGGGCCCCCTCGCCCATGGCTGCGGGGGGGGGGGGGGCTGCGACGGCCCTTGCCTAGATCTGGCGAGGGCCTTCGCGCCCTCGCATGCGACGGCCGACGCTCGAGCCGTCGCGGCCCCGCCGGCCCAGGGCGAGCCAGCCTTGGCCCTTGGGCCGCCAGGTGGTGGTCGGCGAGGGTCGCTGGTGACCCTCGTTGGCCAAGGGGAAAAAACCCAAAAATTAAAAAATAAAAATATCAAAATGAATGAAAAAAATTCCACAAAATATTTAAAAATTTTAAAAAAACCCATGTGTCATTAAAAAATTAATCAAATAATAATAAAAAGTCTACGTGGGAGGATTTGTCGGAAATTGCACTCAAGTGAACGATTTTTAGTTGGAAGTGGCACTCAAGTGAACAAGTTTCCTTCAATGTGGCACTCAAGTGAGCGAAAAAAAAGTTATGGCACTCAAGTGAACGCCGTACAAAAGTTATGGTACTTGCGCTGTACTTACCCTGTGGTTCTCCGTTTTGGAGTATGCATTTGAGCGTATACAGAGATTTTCGTATGCTCTCGATTCATTACTAACTTGGTTGAGCTTTCTTGAGTTTTTTTTTGGTCAAAGAGCTTTCTTGAGTTTCAAATGGCAAGTTCTACACTTTTTTTGGGTCCAAAAGTTCTTCCACTTATAAGCTCAGTTTGGAACGATTGCATCCAAGTGATGAGAAACAGATAAGTTTCACAATTCATCCTCCACGGTTGGCTTTGATATTGATTGTAGAGACCGCTGCGACGGCCCTTGCCTAGATCTGGCGAGGGCCTTCGCGCCCTCGCATGCGACGGCCGACGCTCGAGCCGTCGCGGCCCCGCCGGCCCAGGGCGAGCCAGCCTTGGCCCTTGGGCCGCCAGGTGGTGGTCGGCGAGGGTCGCTGGTGACCCTCGTTGGCCAAGGGGAAAAAACCCAAAAATTAAAAAAATAAAAATATCAAAATGAATGAAAAAAATTCCACAAAATATTTAAAAATTTTAAAAAAACCCATGTGTCATTAAAAAATTAATCAAATAATAATAAAAAGTCTACGTGGGAGGATTTGTCGGAAATTGCACTCAAGTGAACGATTTTTAGTTGGAAGTGGCACTCAAGTGAACAAGTTTCCTTCAATGTGGCACTCAAGTGAGCGAAAAAAAAAGTTATGGCACTCAAGTGAACGCCGTACAAAAGTTATGGTACTTGCGCTGTACTTACCCTGTGGTTCTCCGTTTTGGAGTATGCATTTGAGCGTATACAGAGATTTTCGTATGCTCTCGATTCATTACTAACTTGGTTGAGCTTTCTTGAGTTTTTTTTTGGTCAAAGAGCTTTCTTGAGTTTCAAATGGCAAGTTCTTACACTTTTTTTGGGTCCAAAAGTTCTTCCACTTATAAGCTCAGTTTGGAACGATTGCATCCAAGTGATGAGAAACAGATAAGTTTCACAATTCATCCTCCACGGTTGGCTTTGATATTGATTGTAGAGACCGCTGCGACGGCCCTTGCCTAGATCTGGCGAGGGCCTTCGCGCCCTCGCATGCGACGGCCGACGCTCGAGCCGTCGCGGCCCCGCCGGCCCAGGGCGAGCCAGCCTTGGCCCTTGGGCCGCCAGGTGGTGGTCGGCGAGGGTCGCTGGTGACCCTCGTTGGCCAAGGGGAAAAAACCCAAAAATTAAAAAAATAAAAATATCAAAATGAATGAAAAAAATTCCACAAAATATTTAAAAATTTTAAAAAAACCCATGTGTCATTAAAAAATTAATCAAATAATAATAAAAAGTCTACGTGGGAGGATTTGTCGGAAATTGCACTCAAGTGAACGATTTTTAGTTGGAAGTGGCACTCAAGTGAACAAGTTTCCTTCAATGTGGCACTCAAGTGAGCGAAAAAAAAGTTATGGCACTCAAGTGAACGCCGTACAAAAGTTATGGTACTTGCGCTGTACTTACCCTGTGGTTCTCCGTTTTGGAGTATGCATTTGAGCGTATACAGAGATTTTCGTATGCTCTCGATTCATTACTAACTTGGTTGAGCTTTCTTGAGTTTTTTTTTTGGTCAAAGAGCTTTCTTGAGTTTCAAATGGCAAGTTCTTACACTTTTTTTGGGTCCAAAAGTTCTTCCACTTATAAGCTCAGTTTGGAACGATTGCATCCAAGTGATGAGAAACAGATAAGTTTCACAATTCATCCTCCACGGTTGGCTTTGATATTGATTGTAGAGACCGCCGTGCTCATTTTTAACATTCCATTCCATTGGGGGCTCGATCTCAATGCTTCGTGCATTTCTTTCACAAACTTCTATCCCTTGGAGATGTCGTGAGAAGGGTGGTCGTCATTGCTTGGCAAATAAGATCGTGAAAGCTCATACTTCTGTTTCCTAAGGTTCCTGGAGAAGGATGAAAACAATTTAAGGTCCCAATATAAGTTACTAAATCATTCATATCCAAGAGAGAATTAGGAATATGATCACGACATTTTTAGCACTATTATATATTATTGCATATGTTGGGCAACTTAGGAATTTATTACTACATATCATTACTCTCTAGTGATAATTTAGAGTTAGGTGATCATATGGATTTCCATTAAGAAAATCAAACTCCACTAGTTCTTATATTTGAACAAAGAAAAAACCCTTTTTTTTTATTAGTTTATGCTCATTTATATTTTTGAACGGATATAATTAACGTAAAAAAAAGGACTCTATTATACATGAAGGACAACTATTGACGCCTAAATTTTGGTTGTTGTTTTATCATAAACTGCTTTTAAAAAAATATGTATAAATAAAATTGGAGACTAACTTCAATCTCCAACGAAAATAATTAAATTAGGTTATATTTATTTGAGCATTCATTTATATTTGCATTTGAATCGGACCGATGTTGGATCAACTTGATTCAATTTGGATTAAGCAGATGAACCACCCCCAAAAGATCACGTTCTGCTGCGAAATCCTTCGCCATGTTGACCAAGTCAAGGAAAATATATAATCAAAGGGGATCCGACCAGATTTCCGGTTTGAAAAAAGATCATAAGAGATTATGTGGAAACCGAAATTGATTTTCAGAGTCGGGTGATCTATTTAGTTACCTCAGAATATCTCCCGAAGCCAATTCAAAGAGAAACGATCGTCATCTCGGCATTTCTGTTCAGGGTTTCCTGTGCCTATAAATAGGGCACCTCAGCACACGTTCACAGGAGAGGACACAGAAATTAAAAACGACGGCCACATCCACAGAATAAAAATAGGGAGTGGGGGCATCCGTTCGAGAGATAAAAAGTGCGATAGGGACAGAAAAGGGTCTGACACAAGTGGGGGGAAGAACGCACGTGAAAAGAGAGAGTTCGATAGCAAAAAGAAGAGAGTTCTCACAAAGAGAGTGGGAGGGAGGGAGGGAGGAAACCCTTTGACCGGAACTTGTTCTGGGAATTCTCACTGTTCCATTTTCGTATCTTCTTCTGCACTGCTGCTCCACCCACTCCCCTGCTGGTCCTGCCTAGTTCCCCTGCCGTACCTGTTGGGACTTTTGCGGTTCCCTTTTACCGAAAAGGACAACAAGCAGACTTGCTATTTGTCCGTCGCTGTTCGGTGATCTGAAGCTCCCTAACTATGCTAGGAGGCCCCAGAATCTACTGCTCAACCTCCCCTCAAGCGCCATCAGTCCAACCGTTCCTGTGAAGCCGATCTGCCTTGGCGGTGCAGTTCAGTCCCGCAGCCTTGAGTCCCGTACCGAGCTAAGCCGAACGAGATTCCTGCTGAACCAGTCCAATAGTACAAGGCTTGAGCAGCAATTTAGGTATTTCTCTTGGTTTGATATTCCGAAGATTATGTTGCCCGTTTTTGCCTGATTTAGTGCCTCGATCGCATGTTCTGTATTTGAATGATGCCATATTTTGCACGTTCAAGTATATTATCCAATTAAAGTATCTAAAAACCGGCGGCATATCTTTGATTCATAAATTGTATGCTTGAAAAGGTGAGGATTGCATATCTAGGAGATTGTTTTGCAAGATTGAATATTCAATTACGAACATTTGCATGTTAAGTTTCAGAATAGAAAATTCTGAATATATATTGTCATATAACTTTTACTTGTCTAATTTAAAAATTGTGATGTTTTTGGAGTCTTGGTGGTAATCGATTCAATTCAAATCTTTTGAATATATTCAAGATACTCAACATATCAAAATCTTTCAAGATGTGATCGATTAGGAAAATTTTCTGATCCACAATAAATCTATATATCAGAATTTAGATAGAATTATTTTCATAGCAGTTATTCGAAATTTTTAGGGTTGATCTATCAATTCGAAAGAAACAGTGGTTATTATCTTTCAACTAAAAGATTACAATTTGAATTTAAGTTCATCCATAAAAATCAAAAATTAAAAAAAATAAAAAATGCATTTTGAGCCTTAATTCAGAATTCATCAAAAATCGCCAGATTAAATAGTTCATGAAATTGTTACCGACCGAACTCATAATTTCTAGTTCGTAAGAGTAAAGTATTTCTCCAATTCTTTATTTAGTTGTTTAATCAACTTACCCAAAATGATTAGTCGCGGTTTCAAAAATTAAAATCTTTCATTTTAAACATTCCATTCCATGGGGGCTCGATTTGCTTTGTACACTTCCTTCACAAACTTCTGTCCCTTAGAGATGTCATGAGAAGGGTCTATCCCTTAGAGATGAAATGAGAAAGGTGGTCATCATTGTCGGGCAAATAAGATCGTGAAAGCTCATTGGTTCCAGGAGAAGAATGAAAACAATTTGAGGTCCAAATATAAGTTACTAATCATTCATATAGAGAAATTATTCATATAAGAGAAATGAGGAATATCAATTGGTTGTGAGATTTTTAGCACTATTATATAGTGCTAAAAATCTCACAACCAATTGATATTCCTCATTTCTCTTATAGAATAATTTCTCTTATATGAATGATTAGTAACTTATATTGGACCTCAAATTGTTTTCATTCTTCTCCTGGAACCAATATGAGCTTTCACGATCTTATTTGCCCGACAATGATGACCACCTTTCTCATTTCATCTCTAAGGGATAGACCCTTCTCATGACATCTCTAAGGGACAGAAGTTTGTGAAGGAAGGTACAAAGCAAATCGAGCCCCAATGGAATGGAATGTTTAAAATGAAAGATTTTAATTTTTGAAACCGCGACTAATCATTTTGGGTAAGTTGATTAAACAACTAAATAAAGAATTGGGAGAAATACTTACTCTTACGAACTAGAAATTAATGAGTTCGGTCGGTAACAATTTCATGAAACTATTTAATCTGGCGATTTTTGATGAATTCTGAATTAAGGCTCAAAAATGCATTTTTTAATTTTTTTTAATTTTTGATTTTTATGGATGAACTTAAATTCAAATTGTAATCTTTTAGTTGAAAGATAATAACCACTGTTTCTTTCGAATTGATAGATCAACCCTAAAAATTTCGAATAACTGCTATGAAAATAATTCTATCTAAATTCTGATATATAGATTTATTGTGGATCAGAAAATTTTCCTAATCGATCACATCTTGAAAAGATTTTGATATGTTGAGTATCTTGAATATATTCAAAAGATTTGAATTGAATCGATTACCACCAAGACTCCAAAAACATCACAATTTTTAAATTAGACAAGTAAAAGTTATATGACAATATATATTCAGAATTTTCTATTCTGAAACTTAACATGCAAATGTTCGTAATTGAATATTCAATCTTGCAAAACAATCTCCTAGATATGCAATCCTCACCTTTTCAAGCATACAATTTATGAATCAAAGATATGCCGCCGGTTTTTAGATACTTTAATTGGATAATATACTTGAACGTGCAAAATATGGCATCATTCAAATACAGAACATGCGATCGAGGCACTAAATCAGGCAAAAACGGGCAACATAATCTTCGGAATATCAAACCAAGAGAAATACCTAAATTGCTGCTCAAGCCTTGTACTATTGGACTGGTTCAGCAGGAATCTCGTTCGGCTTAGCTCGGGTACGGGACTCAAGGCTGCGGGACTGAACTGCACCGCCAAGGCAGATCGGCTTCACAGGAACGGTTGGACTGATGGCGCTTGAGGGGAGGTTGAGCAGTAGATTCTGGGGCCTCCTAGCATAGTTAGGGAGCTTCAGATCACCGAACAGCGACGGACAAATAGCAAGTCTGCTTGTTGTCCTTTTCGGTAAAAGGGAACCGCAAAAGTCCCAACAGGTACGGCAGGGGAACTAGGCAGGACCAGCAGGGGAGTGGGTGGAGCAGCAGTGCAGAAGAAGATACGAAAATGGAACAGTGAGAATTCCCAGAACAAGTTCCGGTCAAAGGGTTTCCTCCCTCCCTCCCTCCCACTCTCTTTGTGAGAACTCTCTTCTTTTTGCTATCGAACTCTCTCTTTTCACGTGCGTTCTTCCCCCCACTTGTGTCAGACCCTTTTCTGTCCCTATCGCACTTTTTATCTCTCGAACGGATGCCCCCACTCCCTATTTTTATTCTGTGGATGTGGCCGTCGTTTTTAATTTCTGTGTCCTCTCCTGTGAACGTGTGCTGAGGTGCCCTATTTATAGGCACAGGAAACCCTGAACAGAAATGCCGAGATGACGATCGTTTCTCTTTGAATTGGCTTCGGGAGATATTCTGAGGTAACTAAATAGATCACCCGACTCTGAAAATCAATTTCGGTTTCCACATAATCTCTTATGATCTTTTTTCAAACCGGAAATCTGGTCGGATCCCCTTTGATTATATATTTTCCTTGACTTGGTCAAACATGGCGAAGGATTTCGCAGCAGAACGTGATCTTTTGGGGGTGGTTCATCTGCTTAATCCAAATTGAATCAAGTTGATCCAACATCGGTCCGATTCAAATGCAAATATAAATGAATGCTCAAATAAATATAACCTAATTTAATTATTTTCGTTGGAGATTGAAGTTAGTCTCCAATTTTATTTATACATATTTTTTTAAAAGCAGTTTATGATAAAACAACAACCAAAATTTAGGCGTCAATAGTTGTCCTTCATGTATAATAGAGTCCTTTTTTTTACGTTAATTATATCCGTTCAAAAATATAAATGAGCATAAACTAATAAAAAAAAAGGGTTTTTTCTTTGTTCAAATATAAGAACTAGTGGAGTTTGATTTTCTTAATGGAAATCCATATGATCACCTAACTCTAAATTATCACTAGAGAGTAATGATATGTAGTAATAAATTCCTAAGTTGCCCAACATATGCAATAATATATAATAGTGCTAAAAATGTCGTGATCATATTCCTAATTCTCTCTTGGATATGAATGATTTAGTAACTTATATTGGGACCTTAAATTGTTTTCATCCTTCTCCAGGAACCTTAGGAAACAGAAGTATGAGCTTTCACGATCTTATTTGCCAAGCAATGACGACCACCCTTCTCACGACATCTCCAAGGGATAGAAGTTTGTGAAAGAAATGCACGAAGCATTGAGATCGAGCCCCCAATGGAATGGAATGTTAAAAATGAGCACGGCGGTCTCTACAATCAATATCAAAGCCAACCGTGGAGGATGAATTGTGAAACTTATCTGTTTCTCATCACTTGGATGCAATCGTTCCAAACTGAGCTTATAAGTGGAAGAACTTTTGGACCCAAAAAAAGTGTAAGAACTTGCCATTTGAAACTCAAGAAAGCTCTTTGACCAAAAAAAAAACTCAAGAAAGCTCAACCAAGTTAGTAATGAATCGAGAGCATACGAAAATCTCTGTATACGCTCAAATGCATACTCCAAAACGGAGAACCACAGGGTAAGTACAGCGCAAGTACCATAACTTTTGTACGGCGTTCACTTGAGTGCCATAACTTTTTTTTTCGCTCACTTGAGTGCCACATTGAAGGAAACTTGTTCACTTGAGTGCCACTTCCAACTAAAAATCGTTCACTTGAGTGCAATTTCCGACAAATCCTCCCACGTAGACTTTTTATTATTATTTGATTAATTTTTTAATGACACATGGGTTTTTTTAAAATTTTTAAATATTTTGTGGAATTTTTTTCATTCATTTTGATATTTTTATTTTTTAATTTTTGGGTTTTTTCCCCTTGGCCAACGAGGGTCACCAGCGACCCTCGCCGACCACCACCTGGCGGCCCAAGGGCCAAGGCTGGCTCGCCCTGGGCCGGCGGGGCCGCGACGGCTCGAGCGTCGGCCGTCGCATGCGAGGGCGCGAAGGCCCTCGCCAGATCTAGGCAAGGGCCGTCGCAGCGGTCTCTACAATCAATATCAAAGCCAACCGTGGAGGATGAATTGTGAAACTTATCTGTTTCTCATCACTTGGATGCAATCGTTCCAAACTGAGCTTATAAGTGGAAGAACTTTTGGACCCAAAAAAAGTGTAAGAACTTGCCATTTGAAACTCAAGAAAGCTCTTTGACCAAAAAAAAAACTCAAGAAAGCTCAACCAAGTTAGTAATGAATCGAGAGCATACGAAAATCTCTGTATACGCTCAAATGCATACTCCAAAACGGAGAACCACAGGGTAAGTACAGCGCAAGTACCATAACTTTGTACGGCGTTCACTTGAGTGCCATAACTTTTTTTTCGCTCACTTGAGTGCCACATTGAAGGAAACTTGTTCACTTGAGTGCCACTTCCAACTAAAAATCGTTCACTTGAGTGCAATTTCCGACAAATCCTCCCACGTAGACTTTTTATTATTATTTGATTAATTTTTTAATGACACATGGGTTTTTTTAAAATTTTTAAATATTTTGTGGAATTTTTTTCATTCATTTTGATATTTTTATTTTTTAATTTTTGGGTTTTTTCCCCTTGGCCAACGAGGGTCACCAGCGACCCTCGCCGACCACCACCTGGCGGCCCAAGGGCCAAGGCTGGCTCGCCCTGGGCCGGCGGGGCCGCGACGGCTCGAGCGTCGGCCGTCGCATGCGAGGGCGCGAAGGCCCTCGCCAGATCTAGGCAAGGGCCGTCGCAGCGGTCTCTACAATCAATATCAAAGCCAACCGTGGAGGATGAATTGTGAAACTTATCTGTTTCTCATCACTTGGATGCAATCGTTCCAAACTGAGCTTATAAGTGGAAGAACTTTTGGACCCAAAAAAAGTGTAAGAACTTGCCATTTGAAACTCAAGAAAGCTCTTTGACCAAAAAAAAAACTCAAGAAAGCTCAACCAAGTTAGTAATGAATCGAGAGCATACGAAAATCTCTGTATACGCTCAAATGCATACTCCAAAACGGAGAACCACAGGGTAAGTACAGCGCAAGTACCATAACTTTTGTACGGCGTTCACTTGAGTGCCATAACTTTTTTTTCGCTCACTTGAGTGCCACATTGAAGGAAACTTGTTCACTTGAGTGCCACTTCCAACTAAAAATCGTTCACTTGAGTGCAATTTCCGACAAATCCTCCCACGTAGACTTTTTATTATTATTTGATTAATTTTTTAATGACACATGGGTTTTTTTAAAATTTTTAAATATTTTGTGGAATTTTTTTCATTCATTTTGATATTTTTATTTTTTAATTTTTGGGTTTTTTCCCCTTGGCCAACGAGGGTCACCAGCGACCCTCGCCGACCACCACCTGGCGGCCCAAGGGCCAAGGCTGGCTCGCCCTGGGCCGGCGGGGCCGCGACGGCTCGAGCGTCGGCCGTCGCATGCGAGGGCGCGAAGGCCCTCGCCAGATCTAGGCAAGGGCCGTCGCAGCCCCCCCCCCCCCCGCAGCCATGGGCGAGGGGGCCCTAGCCTAGACCTCGTCGGCAGTCGTGGGGTCTAGGCAAAGGCCCCCTCACCGTCGCTGTGAGCTAGCCCTAGCTCCTGGGCCGCCGGATGGTGGCCAATGCCAGCAGCCTTCTGCACACACAGAGGGAGAGAGAGAGAGAGAGAGAGAGATTGCAAAAACCAAGAAAGAAAAAAGGAAGAAAAATTTGCAAAAATAAAAAAATTTATGAAAAATTCCATGTGTACTTTAAAATATTCAAAAAAATTGTTTCACCGGTGCCACGTGAGCTTTTCCGGCGGCCATGTCAGCTTTTTCGGCATCCACGTAAGCAATGGCACTTAAGTGGTCGATTTTAAAAGTTATGGCACTCAAGTGAACGAAAAAAAAGTTATGGCACTCAAGTGAGCGCCGTACAAAAGTTATGACACTTGTGGTGTACTTATCCTAGAGAACTACTCAATCTGCCGAAAGTTAGAAGTGAGCTTCGAATACTCAATGCTTAAAAGTTTTATAATACTCATCAACTTTCAGTACTTCTCTATTTATGTTTCTTTCTTAGATTAATATTACGAAAAATCCCAAACTAGTATACATATGAAAAATTTACTTCAAACTATTTTTTTGTTCACAAAAATCCTAACTTGGCACACCTTTGACAAATTTACCCCAAACCGGTATACCTGTGACAAATTTACCCTCCATTAGTTTTCATTAAATTTTATTGTCTAATTACTGATTTGGATGACACATGGCAATCACCGAATGTACACATTAGGATTTTGACCCTCTATCGTATCAATTTGAAATTTTTAGTAGTATTAATCCAATTTAACAGAAACTGACAAAGAGTAAATTTGTCACATGTGTACTAATTTGAGATTTTTTATGATAAAAAAAATTAGTTTGGGGTAAATTTATCACAAATATAACAGTTTAGGATTTTTTATGGTTGAAAAAAAAGTTTGGGATAAATTTTTCATAGGTGTACCAAGTTTGGAATTTTTTATGATAAAAAAATAGTTTAGATTAAATTTGTCACATGTGTATCAGTTTGGAATTTTTCGTGGTATTAACAATTCTTTCTTCATTTCTAACATCAATCATCTTGATTGCTCAAGCTTTAGTGTAGGTTTTATTGGCATTTGCAATTTCTGTATTTTAAAGTTGATTTTTACGTGATTAACCCAACTATTTTATCATTTTTTTAAAAATTATTTTTTTGGAATTTTATATATTATATATTATAGATTATATATTATATTTTTTTTTTTTTCCCTACCAAATCTAGTAGGGCCAATGACCCTTGTAAGCCACTAGGCAAGGGCCGCGAAGTGCTCGCCAACAATGGGTGAGGGTCACCAGCCCTCGCTTGTGGTCGGAAAGGGTGGCTAGCCCACACTTGTCACCAATGACCCTCACTGAGCATGGAAGGAAAATAAAAAAGAAAAGGAGAAAAAAAAATAAAGATATACATAAAAATGGAAATTTTTTTAAAAAAATATAGTAGTTGTCCACACTTGCATCAGCCGTCCAACCTTGCTACGTAAGATGGCTGACATACACGTCAGTAATTTTTTAAGATAAATTGGTTGGCCGAAAGGAGTCAACAGGCAGAATATGAAAATATTTATAATTGAACTGGAATAATTGAAAGAATTAAGACTGAATTTGCACACAAGCAATAGATTTATGACTCTCTCTCTCTTCTTTTTTTCCCCTCACCTTCCCACTTTAAATAGGATTGTAACCTTCATCGCCGTGGCCTCTCTAGTAATTTTATTAGGGTCCAGCTAGCATGACAGTAGGATCTTTTGTGATGGTAGCAACGATTCAATAGGAGGACTGGTTCTAGCGGTTTCATCTTCTTTTAACTCCCATTTTCTCCACTTAATTTAGGATTATATTGGAGAATTTGGAAAGAAAAATTTTAGCTAACAATATGAAATCACAATTGGAAAAATCCGAGTAAGAGGAACATTTTGAAAACGAAGAATGGAAAAGCAATTTAAATACCAAAATACAAGATAATCACAAGTAAAAATATATTATCACTAACATTTGCGAGCTGTATCCCCCAAATCTTTCCTTTGGTAGAGAATGATATTAACTCCTTTAAAAGTTTCAATTAAAAATTTTTGGGGAAATTATGAAAAGAAGTCATAAACCTATTGCACTCCTAAATCTTTTAAGTTTGCCAATTAAGTCATAAACAATTTCACTTTTTGCTAATTGAGTCCTATTGACTGAAAATAGGTGAATGCCGACAGTCCCACATGGCACGGCCAACATTCACGTGATAAAATTTAAACAATATTATACCCATTGAATTCTTCGATTTTTTTTAATTTTTGTACTGGTTTTGTTCTTCGTCGGCCTATGAGGACCGCTACGCAGGCCGATCATAGACCAGGGTTGTGGCCATCACTCGACCTTGCCAGCAGTGGGCAAGGTAGCCTTGCTAAGATCTAGGGAGGGCCACGACCCTCACCCGCAGTCGGGGAGGCATCCCTTGCCAGCAGTCGGCAAGGGTGTTGCGGCCCTCGCCGGCAGCCGTCGAGGGCTAGGCGACCCTCACCGATCATTGAAGAAGAAATCAAGGAAAAAAAAAGTAAATAACAAAATATTCAAAAAAAAAAGGTGTTAAATATTATTTAAAATTATTCGCATCAGCGCTAGCCTTGCCACATATAATAGCCAGCATCTGTCGTTAGCGATTTTAGCTAATAGGACTCAATTGGCAAAAAGTGAAAATATTTAAGACTCAATCAACAAACTTAAAAAGTTTAGTGCTAAATTGACGAAAGTGCAATATGTTTAGAAATTTTTTGACAATTTTCCCAAAAATTTTAAGCCTACTTCAATCTTTTCTTTGATGGAAAAAATATCCACTTACAGGGATTTTTCTATTTGTTTATTGGGTACTATCAGCTAATCATTTTCCTTTCTAAATTCTCTAATCTAATGCTAAATTAAGCTAGGAAAATAGGAAGACATGAGAAGTAAAAGGAAAATTGAAACCGGGGGAACCGGTCTCACCGCTTTCCCAATAACAATTGGTGGCTTACATTCAACTGTCCGTTTTGCAAAATAATGGTACCGTCAGCTAATCATTTTCCGAATTCTTTATGCTCGTTCAGCCATATCTCTATTTGGTTTTTCCTAAAATAAAGAATCCGTTAATTTGACACAACGGATTAGCATTAACCGCGACCATATAAAACACGACAAGTTTTAGCATTATGTTAGCTTCAACACAAACTACGCAGAGCTCAGGGAATTCAATAGTTAAGAGCATGAAAGTAGCATTCCCTTCCAACTTATTGCATCAAGCTGTTTGAATTCGTACACTCCCAATAAAACAAATGATCATTTGGCACATGAACTAATCAACGGAGACTTGTGAAAGGGAGTGAAAGGTGAGTGACACCGACAAGGTGCAAGGAAACGACCAGATAGTGAAATCGACAGTTGGTTTTACTCCGAGCAAAATTCATGGGTCAAAGAAAGTCGGCAAGCAGCGTCTAAAAAGTCCCGACCCTAATTTATAATGACTGATTCGATCCTAAATTTTTTAATTAGATCGATTTATTCTTAAATCCTTCATCAATTTGTCAACTTAATCCTTTCGGCTAAATTTGGTCAGAAATCACCTAGGTGGACTCGACTCCGACGTGGATGATTTTTGGACAATTTATCCATATGAAGTGAGCATTTCGTGGAGATTTGGGGACAAGGAATCGGCATCCCATTTGCTCTTTTGACTCTAATCTAGCTCGGCTTGTTCGACAGACTAGCTGAATCAATTGCTGCCGTCCCACATTCAAATACTCAAAAAGGAAGGTTGAGGGGTTGATCACGTCTCATTTGTCCAAAAGAAGAAGTGATTTTTGGTTTTGTAATGCATATCTGATTGTAAACGAATACAGGTATGCACACTTGTATACAAGTAATAACTCCATAGTAGTTACAATTTCCATAGAGTTTTGTATACATCGTATAAAAATTCGATATGACACTATATAAAATAGGGTTGAGCTTAATGGACTGATTAAATCGGGAATCGCCTAGACCGGACCGAACCAGTCAGTTTGGTTCAGTTCTAGAGAGCATCGATCCGGTACGTGGTTCCTTAAAGTTGGAATCGGTGTCCAGGCAGTTCAGTTCCTAGTTCTAGGGTAACCGAACCACCTAGAACTGATAGACTAATTTTTATTTATTTTTAAATTTCTTAAACATAAATCTAAACCTAAACGTGTAGCTCTTCTTTCCACACGTGATATCCATTGAATTTCAGAGAATTACAATTGTCAAAGTTCAAAAGTAATATACGGATGCAAAAAGACAAGCTTAATCCTCTTCGCACCTTCCCCTTCTTCTTCTTTTGTTTGGTGCACATTTTCCATGACTAGTTAGCAGTGAAAAATTTTCATGCATTATGGCTTTTTGTAGGAAGGATGTGTGCCTCGTCCGGTTTCACTAGACTGTATGGGAATTGGACCGACCGGAGTTCCGAAAACTAAGACTCGGTCCTTTGCTAGATCCCCAGTGGTCCGGTCCAGCTCCGAAAACTAAGACTCAGTCCTTTGGCTAGATCTCCAGTTCTAGAGTGAGATTGGGCTAGACCGATAAATGATCACTCCTAATATAAAGCATGTCTTCTATTTGTTCCCAAACGATGGGGGGATAGCTAGATGCATTACCTTTACATACATACGTCTACGGATTTACAGACATATAGATTCGCAAAATGCAAACAAAGATGTACGATAAAAGACGAGAAATGTTTTGAAAGCCTATTAATTTCTGATTGACAACCTAAATTTTGGATTAAATTCTTGTTGAGATGGCGTCTAGGCGGTGGGTGCTTTCGCGGAGACATCGCGAAAACCTTTTCTCGCGACAAAGAGAGAGCCATTCTAACAATATACGGTAGCACATTCAGATGTAACTAGTTAATGAGACTTCGTCATAACACCGAGCACGTCGAGAACAAATGACGAAAGCTTAATCTTTGATTAATGTCATCGAACATATTAGCCCAGCTCTTCCCGTCCGACATTCACAGCTTATTACACGACATGTTCCTGCTGCATTACGATCTCATATGAATCGCATTGGCTTGTTCTGTAGGAACAGAGTACGCATAAGGTCATACACAGCCAAAGGTCACATCTGTCAAGAAGTATGAATCAAGGACGCATAAAGTTGAAGATACTTCCTTCGAATTTTAGAATGCTTTTTTTTTTTCCTTCTCAATATGATCATGGAATTTTGGCGCAATTTCATCATGACTATTCGTGAAGAAGAATAAAAGGACCACGACAAATCGATAATTTTCTTAACACGAGTTTGTAACGTCCATGTGAAGGGTCAACAAAGATGAGAAACAGCATCAAGAAGAATGAATCTTCTCTCATCTCTGTTTGATGTGGAATGATGGACTTGAAGCAGGCTGAACCCAGCATACCCATAGTCAATATCATGTGGTCCTGACCCTCTAATGAAGACTACATAATCTAAGCCAGGTATGTTGCTCTTAGAAATCAAACTACTGGGCGAACATTCTCTTTTCGGATCAACCGTATCACCTCCGAAGGATCCCAAGACTTTCTCGCACTGTCCTTCCGGACATTTATCTCCATCGGCATGAGTTAATGCCCCCATTGTGCCGAGGAGGCTTATCAGAATCAACGACAGTACGAGTTCCTAGCAAACTCATGTTGCCAGTGGACTCTGCAAGACCTGCTTCCCTGGCAATGGCATGCAATTTCTCAATGACAGCATCACTTGTCGACTTGAGTGTATTCACACTGATGCACGAATAGCATGACGGACGGCTGATTCAGGGAAACGAAAATGTAAACGCAAGCTCCAGAAAATCTAAAAGAACCAGTATCAGATAGTGTCCGCAGGTTAAAAAATGCGGCTCCTCACTGCGTGTATGGTACATTATGTGAACTGCATGAGATGCAGCCAAAATAAGGCGTCAAAACTTCTCAATCATCAATAGCCCATTTTCCATCAAATTTCAAGGTGGATAGTCACAATTCGCTCGATTTGAACAGTGAACGCCGAAGGATAATCTTACTAAGAGAAAACGAAAACGAAAGGAGTGAGAAGCTTGAGCTCAAAGCTTACGTTAGAGCTGAGGAAATGCGAGCGGAGCATGAAGTACTTTTCCACTCGAGGGTTCCATTTCAGCACGGGGTTGAAGCAGTACCGCTCTGACTTATCCATCTACACGCACACAAAGGGACGTGGTGCGGCAACATTAGATCAAAAACAAGCATGAAGAAACGAAAAAAGAAAACGCAGTCGAATTAGGAACAGAAATATAGATCAGAGAAGCAGGGTTTTGGGAGGTGAACAGGGGGCGCCCGCGAAGGTTTTGCAACAAGTCGCTTTGCTGTGCATTCACACAGAAATTCTCGGCGCGTTGAGAAGACACGTGCGAGCTGGACGACGAAGGATCGACGGCGACCCGGGGGGAAATTGCGATTTACGAGTGCGCCCGCGAATTGTTCGACGAAATGTCCGAAAGCCCATGACCAGGAACCTTGGGCTCGACGGCCGAAGGGAAATGGATTTTGCCCAGCTCTTGATGGGTCGGGCCTCTCATCAGTGGTTTTTCATTCTTAACATGTTTTTTCAACCCCTCCCATGGGAAATTCTACCGATGTGTGGACTAACCGGAGCACAAAATCCGTGGCTCTGCGGACATTTACCCATGGTGAATCTTGCGGGTTTCGGGTTTAATCTTGGGATCGGGAAACGCTTGCGAGTGAGCATGCTCGAGCGATCGTAATCTCTTCTTTGCAGATGATAGTGGAACCGTCTCATCGATCTTTCTACCACAGAGTAGCCAATAATACACTAACCCAAATATTGCTTTGAAAATTGTTTATCCAATTGGTTCAAGCCCGATGTGGAAATATAGGACTAGGAATTGTGGGGGCTCAGTTAGAAATATTAAAGGGGATAGGGTCAATTTCGGGTTTCTTTCATTTTTTCACGGGCCTAGAAGAGCCAGAACGCTAAAAGGTCATTCGTTAGTTCTCTTGGACAGGAAACATAAATACCAAGAAAATTAAAGGTGCGAATATTGGACACAATCGTTATCAGTGATACAGAAGGTACCTAGATATGTAAAATTTAATGAAAGCAAAGATGAACAACGTTTTTTTTTTTTCCCCATTTTGATGGATTGGCAATGCTTCGTACAAATTACGATCTACAATCAACGTTTACATAAACAAAACACTAGAGAAAATAAACATGCTCCACATGACTCATATCCTTCGGCAACCCTCGGGTACCAATGGTCATGACGTGCGAGATCATCGCCTCCGCTTCTTTGATGGTCGTGTCGACCCCATTACTTGATGGTTACATTCCGTGCTCCTCTTCATCGAACGAGTCGTCCCGCTTCATCGGTCGGCCCTTCGCACCACACTTGACCGCCTCTTTTGTTTTTTTCTTTTTTTTTGGTAAAGCACTTGACCGCCTCTTTTGTTGACGCCTTTGTCGACCAAGATTAGGCGTTCTTATCAGGTTCGTTCGGCTACATAGACCAAACAAGTACTTGTCGAGCCCACTATCGACTACGACTCGGGAATTTTTTTTTTGTTTTTGGCTGTCAACAGAAGTGATCGATCCTCTTGCTTAGGATGGATGATCAAGTGTCGTTAGTCGTAATTTGGTGCGATTTCGTCAAAACAAAAGAGATGGAGAAGCACGTAAAATTAAACGACCGTCGTCTTCCAATTCCATGGTCAATCGGTCAAGTCCAAAGAAGACCTAGGAAAGCTCAGTTGGCCGAAGGGTGAAAGAGTTCCGTCTAAGCAATCGCATCCCTAAAGTCCATGCATGGATGAGACCGTGCTTTGACATCGAACGTGGAGGCACGCGAAAGGGGAGAGATGGAGCCAATTGTTTGCCAAACCAATAAAAGAGATTTTGCCCCCAAAAAATGTCATTAATACGATGATTAAATCCTTCTCAGGATATTAATGCTACTAATTACAACGATTCTAAATAAAATAAGGGAAAACAACAATGAATGGGCGTGAATTTTGGCTCGACGTGCAATTATGGCTCTTCAGATTTTAGTTTGTCCAATGTAACTCCTAAACTTTTTAATTTTCTCAGTGTGGTTCGTACACTTCTGGTACACGTTCGATTCGGCCTCTGAACTATATGAAAATGCTGGATGTTGCCCCTGAACTTGAAGTAATGGAAGAACAACATTAAATATTTTCACATAATTCAAGCACTAAGTTAAACACACACACACACAAAAGATCAAGAATCACACGAAATAAATTAAAAGTTCAAGAACCACATTGCACATTAGGTCAAGGTTCGGGATCACGTTAAATAAATTAAAAGTTCATGCACTACGTTACACGTTAGACTAGAGTTCATAAATCATTTATGTCATCGTTCTAATAAATAAAGATATTGTGAACATAATGGGTAGATGCACTCCAAATGCTAGAAGGCGAAATTGCCAAAATGGGAATCCTCGTCACGCATCTCGTCCTCCAAAACCTTTTGCCTTATCTCCGGGCAAGAACTTGGTCGGCAATGCCTCGATTTTCATGGATTGCGTGTTGGTAAACGCCGCACCCGCAACGCCACCCACCCACTATGCTTGGCGTCGTATCGCTTGACTGTTGAACACATGAGACAGCAAGAAGAGACAAGATTCGTACAGCTTACGTATCCCGACAAGCAAAGACAAGATTCGTACGAGGTACGTATGGTAAAAACCGTTGACGTTCGAGCATTCGACATGTCGTCGCCGGTTTTATGTCGCCCTACAGCTCCATTGTTTTTTGTTTTTCGCAAATTTCATGGCTCTCGCACCATGATTTTCACTTGACTCGAACACGAAACCCTAGCTTCTCGAGCTGCTAGATACGAATGCGGTGGCGGTTACCCAAGGTGAAAGTAAGGCCGTCGAGCTTTATTGAGTTTAGAATGTGTGAAAGCTAGAGCAAGCGAGGGTCTCTTTGCATGTTACTTGGGGATTTCATAAAAAAAAAAAAAAAAAGAATAATGAGGTACGCATCACATGGCATGGCATGGAAAGCAATGAGCAACATTTTTCTAAATATGCGAAGGAGTCAACCAAACTCTAGGGAGCCTTGCAGTCCAAATAAAACCAGATTAAATTATTCATGAATCTTGTCAAAATCTAGCAAGAATAGGAGACAAAAATATAAGCTAATATGGCGGCCACGGCATGTTTGTCTGCTAAAATCTCTCTCTGTCTCTCTCTCTCCTCTCTACACAGTACACGTGTCTGCAATTTATTTATTTATTTATTCATGGAAATTGTGATTTAAGTACATTACCTATTTCATACGGTTAGCATTTGCGGTTGTGTCTTCAAATAATATTCGGGGGGAGAAGAACACCATGAGTGTCAAAAGTTACATACGGCACCCACTTTAACGCCAGAAATTTCTCTTGAATCACTTTAGTGCCAATTTTTTTGAGAAACAATCATTTAAGTGTCATCTCTGATCTGCTTAGCTAGAAATCTAAGGTTAGATTTTTTTTTATTAATATTTAAAACTGACGTGGCTCACCGAAGGTCCATTCAACAATTAAAAAATTAGCTAAAAGTTGAAAAACATAATAAAAATAAAAAAATCAAATATAATTAGATTAAAAAATAAATAAAAAAAGCTAAAAATTCCAAAAAAAAAATGCATGCTAGAGATCTTGAAATTTGTTACGAAAGTACATAAAACTTACAAAAAGTATATTCAAGTTCTAAAACTTGTCAAATTTGTGCAATCAAGTCCTTCATTTAATTCCGTCAATTTGGACTAATGGAAAATATCGACATTTTTAAATATATTCTCTCTCCTATGTGGTAATGGCATAGCTAAGACGACGTCATTTTTGTTCAAATTCGATTTTTAATTCAAATTTTATTAAAATAAATTTAAAAATAAGCTCAAATTAAAAAAAAAAACATATTACATTGAAGTCAGACGGGTGATGGCCAGTGGGGTCACGAGCCCTCGGCCAATGTTCAGTGCCCTCCATCAGTAGCATGCAAGGGACGGCCATTGACAGAGGCACGGCGACCCCCGCAGCCATGCCCCACTCTCGTTGCCTTATTTCCAATGTAATATGGTTTTTTAGCTTATTTTTAAATTTATTTTAAATAAAGTATGTATTTTAAAATAATTTAGTTTTTTTTTCTTATTTCCAAATCTAATTTTAGTTTATATTAATGTTTTTAAATTTTAGAAGTCCACATTGACTTAATTTTTTAAAATAAATGCTACTTTATATTAAACATACAAATTTTGGCTAGAATATCTAGCCAGAGGCATTGAAGTGATTGTTTTTTCTTTGATTTGGCACTTAAATGATCTGACGAAAATCTTTGGCATTAAAATGAGCACCATACATAATTTTTCGCACTTCTAATATCTTTCTCCCATGTTTGGCGAAAATGATCGTTGATAAATGGAACAATTACAACTATTTTTCTTTTTAGGGCTAATCTCAGAAAAGTTATGTCTGTAATGCGTGGAGTATCAAAAGATTCCCTCGATACTTACTTTAGCCATTGGAAGAGAAAATTTTGAGAGCGTCAACCTTCAATTTTGGTGTCGAAATACCCTTCTTTTTAGGTAGTATCCCAGAAGTATAACTAAAGCCCTGGTTCATTACGACCAATGTAGTATAGATTTGGATTGGCAAAAGTATATTTAGAGAGCCAATATTTATATACGGCACTCATTTTGATGCAAGTATTTTTTTAAAAAAAATAACTCAAGTGCCAAATCAAAGGAAAAAACGAGCACCTAAGTGCTAATTTTGACCAAACAGTACACGTGCTATTTTTTATTAATTTTTTTAATATTAAGGGCAATTTTTTTAAGCAACCCATGTGGCGTCGACGTGGACTATTCAACTTAAAAATAGTTAAATTTTTTTAAAAAAATAAAAATAAAGAGAAAAATAACCTAAAAATAAAAAAAATAAAAATATATATAATAAGTTTCGGAAGTTGTAGCGATGAGGGCAATGGCGAGGACTCATGTCCCTCACCGCCACCATTGCTGGCGATGGTGGGGATGGTGGGGCGGCACCACTACAATTGTTTGATTTTTTTTTTAGTTTTTTTAGTTTATTTTTTATGTTTTCTAATATTACGTGGATTTTTTTATTGAATTTTAATTTATTCATTTTTGCTAACTAGGGTCCTCTGATGAGCCACGTAAATGTCACGTATGATTTTTGGCGATGTCACCATAGTTAGCACTGAAATAACCATTTTAAAAAAAATTGGCACTTAAATAATCAAAAAAATATTGACACTAAAGTGAGTATCGTATACAAATATTGGTACTTCATGTGTACTTTGCCAATTTGGATTCATCAAAAAAGGGAGAGAATTACCCAAAAAAAAAGTCCTAAACATATTGCAATTATTCTAATTCAGTCATAAACTTTTTTTTGCTAATTTAGTTCTAATTTTTTTTTGCAATTGTGCCAATTCAGTCTCTTTGGCCGGTCAATACTAATGTGACACCATTCTTTTCTTTTATTTTCATTTTCTTTGGTTTGAGCAGACAAGAGGCTACCGACCACTAGCTCCTAGGCGAGGGCCTACGAGCCCTTGCTGCCACTAGGCGAGGGTCACAACCCTTGCCAATTGTGAGCCCTCACCCAACAGCCAGTGAGGGTTGTGATCCTCACTCGTTACTAGCAAGGGCTCACAGGCCCTTGGTTGGTGGCCGGCCCCTTGATCAATTGTTTCGAGAAGGGCTTAAGGATTAGGATAGCATACCTATTTTTGGGTTTTAGGCTCGTCTCTGCTTCCTTCCTAGTATCAAAGCCATATGTTATCTATACTGAGTCAAGATTATAACTCTTTTGTCAGAACCCGCATGGTGAGAAGAAGATCTCATAATCCATGGAAACTCCTTCAAAAATTTCCCCTGTTCATATAGAAACTCTCATTTCTTTTGCTCCACCTCTAGAACTTCGCACGTCTACAGCATCTAAGGTGGACTATCTCTATGAGGTAGCCTATCTAAATTAAGAAAGCAAGATTTCAGAGACAGAACTCCTGCTCATGAACCCATACTCGATCTTTTCTAAACCTTAATCCTTTTCTTCCATCGAATCTATTAAACACCTTATCAAATCCACACCTCGAGCTGTCAAGGAATATGTTTAATCTTTCAAATTTGACCATTAACCAGTTATGTCTATCCAGTAAGAACAATTTATTACCCTTAATATCCCTTCAGAGTTCCCACTTCAACGGGCTCAATAAGGATACACTCATCTCCACTTTGGAGCTATCGGTCTTGCTCTGTCCTTCTATGACTGCAAAGGTTTATCAGTTGTGGCTCGAGTTGCTTTATTTAACACTCGTTTCATTGACTATCAGCATGCTTTTATCGAAACAATCTAAACTACCTTGATTGTTGGCACAATCTTTGTTACTTTGTTCCTAAATTTCAACATGGCTCTTGTTGATCTTAGTCTTCTTTCAGCCTTGAAACTCCAGTTACAAATTACTGAAGCTCCTCAGGCTCCTGGATCTATAGCTACTACTCTTCCTTATCAAATGATTTATAGAGTGTAAAACCATGCAATAGATCTCAACCTTCCAAGTTTGGAGGATGCACTATTCATCTCTGTTGATCATGACCAAACTTCATGCATTCACGTCCCTAGACAAATTCCCAGAGACCGGCTTGTCAAGCTCCTCCTTGATAGTTGAGTAACCAACTATAAGAAACTCCACCATAATACAAGGCTAATTCAATTATCAGAACCACAGTTTACCAAGAAAAAGGATGATGCAGTTACCATCAAATTTGTCAAGGAAAAAGAAGACTCCACTTCTGTTTTTCCCTCTCTTCCAACTATCATGTGTTTCACTTTATGCCTAACCAACCTAGTTAGCATGGATTGTCCCGATCCAAAAAAAATATGTCTAGTCCTTTGACTCAGATGGAAGACCCATTCATTACTTCAAAGATCCTACAGGATAGTTTTTTTGGGATATTAATTGTACTTGCTTATCATGTTCCAAGTTAGAAGAAGAGGATGATCAGCCTTCTTGAAGAAAGAAAAAAGATTCCCTCTACCAGAGATATCTTGATTGTATTGTGATCCTACTGTAGGACCACTTGGAGAAGACGGTGGAAGGTATTAGTTCATGGTTAACTATGGTGAACCCAAATTTCCTCAAGTTACACCACCATCTTTGTGTACATATGAACCAAAGCCCTTACCACCCTCACCTCCACTTTCAAAGAAATCGACCACTTTCCCATTCTACAAGCTTATTCAGAAATGGATTAAGAAGATCCTAATGAGTCCATTAATCTTCTTGGACCATACACATGTGCTCCTAAACTAAAACCTTTTATGGTCTTACCTAGCATATGCATGTTTCGGCCTAAAGATCTTCCTCCATTCCGACCACCTACATCCAGACCAACCAGTGCCCCGTTTTCCTCTAGTAGAAAGTTTTTCACACCTACAACAGAAGTATTATCATCTACTCAAAATTCCTACTCCAAATGATGTAGATCCTCGGGGAAGACGAAGATGACCTACTTCAGTAGAATTTGTCCTTAATTGGCGAACGGAAAATTCCTTAGCATAGAATGCTGTGCCGGATACAATTGCTATGCTACTTGAAAGAGTAGATGAAAATACGAGCCTCTCAAAAAAGATGCTGGAAGACTTCTAGAAGAAACTTCATCTGATTAAAAGTCAAAGGTTCTCCATCATTAGATGGAAGACCAAACACCTGAGATGAACAAACTTAAGCATCAGATCCAGATGCTTCAAGCTTAGATTCGCTAGAAGACCCTTGTTGCTACTGCTACTCCTCTGAATCTTTCCTATTTCCATCTCCACCCGCTCTACGAGCAGGATCTATTCTGAGACATCCTCACTGCTTGCATCTCTGCTCAGCTCTGCACCTCCACCTCCACCATCACCAGATTTTCTCGCCCTAAGAGAACGTCTAAGACAGATAGACAAAATTGCTCGAGAAAAATGGAAAGAGAAAATCTCAACTCTTCCTTCAACAGCATCAACTCCCCCATCTCCTTCTCCATCATCACCTCCACCTACAAAACCTTCACAGTCGTTCATGGTGACAAATCCTTTGGAAAGTTTCCTAAGGAACCAAATCCAATCCCTTCAATTTCTACATCTAATCATCCATAAAGCCCTCCTTCTGAATTTGATCTAATCCTATAAGAATCTTCTGATAGAGACTCCTCAGAATCTAAACTTGTTATTTTCTCCCAAGAAAACAAAATTATGATGGCCAATCCAGCAGATCTGCCTCCAGATGTTGAACTGGCCTCAAACCGTGGAGAAATTCATCCTCCTAAACCGACTCCGATTTCAACCAATCCATCTACTTCCTTGTCTAGAGCATTTTTCACCTTTGATGATATTCCATTTTATAAATGGCCCAACCGACTTCAAGAGTTTCATGCCTTGTTGATTACTAGAAATCTTAAAGAGCATATTACTTATGAGGTACTTCTTGAGTTTTCTAATAAATTTACTGGAACCTGAAAAGTTGGTGGAAAACCCTTGGAAAATAAGACCAGATCCATTTTCTTTCTCAAAATCTAGATGAAGCTATTTGGCTTATCCATTTGTTCTTCATTGGCAAACTAGAAATTGCTCTTGAACTCAAATAAAAAGAAATTTTTGAACGCAAGCGATGTTCAATGGCAAAAAAAAGACCTTGATTGTCATTTCAAGGAAATGATTAAGCTCTTTTACTTGCTAGGTGCAAATTGAAACTTTAAACCAGTCTTTTTGGCTTCTATTCTAAAAGAAATTAGTCAAGTTGTTCAAAAGAACTTGCAAGCTCGACAAAGAGCTATTTCTGATGTTACTCTCGGAGAAATTCAGTAAGCAATTCACATTGCAATAGAAGAATTGTGCCATCAGAAAGAGCCTTTTAAGAGCTATCTCCGTGAAAATAGAAATCTTGATAGAGCTTGTGCTAAACCAGGCTAGAAGATCAAGTGCAGAAAAGATTGTAATGACCCGTGTTCTTTGGGTCATAAGAAAAAGCGACACTTCAAGAAATTCACTTTCAAGCAAAGATGTGGTAGAGGCAAGTGGAAATTCTTTCGAAGAAAAAAGCGCCACAATTCTCTAAGAAGAAATCAAAGTCTAACAGGTGTTATATTTGCAACAAAAAAGGGCATTTTGCCAAAAAAATTTCCTCAGACTAAGCGACACGGAAGCAACATGATCCAGAAACTTGAATAGTCTAATGGCCTCTCATTTGAAGACAATGACCTTGAATTTGTGCTATCTTTTGATGAGGAACCAAATCATGACACAATCTGTGCCATCCGAGCAAATTCATTTGATTCAAAACTCTCAAAATCAGATAATGACATTTTTGCCTTCTTTTCTAATTCCTTAGACTCCTCCATATTTATAATCAAAATCTCACCTTTCATCCCTATGTTTCTATCCAAATCTTTCTTCCTAATCGGCAAAAACCCATCCAAGTTATCGCCCTCATTGACATTGGTGCATGCGCATCTCTCATGGATATGAAAGTATTACTAGAAAAACTATGAATACCATACACAAGGTATTTCATAGCCGCTTCAGGAGATACTTTTGCTACCCAAGTGCGTATTAAGTCAATTACTCTTCAAATTTTCCCAGGTTGTTCAATTACCACAAAAATCTTTGGCTGCAAATCCCATGAAAAAGACCTTATTTTAGGTTGGGACATTCTTACTCAACTTCCTCAGCTCGGGATTGTCCCCACAGGATTATAATTCAAGGATCAATTCGAAGAATTTGTAAATCTTCAAAGACTCTTCACTATTCTCCCAGAATTGCTTGATCCCATTATGCGAAGTCTCTTATCCTCCTATTCCGAGTCTCACTCATTGTTCTCCCAAAAATGCTCTCATCCTCTTTGGAAAAATCTAGACTTTTACGTGAAGTTTCCCTTCAACAAAAATGAAGATGTCAACCCAATAAAAGCCACCCACTCTGGCATGAATCAAGAACACCTTACTTTGGTACAAAAAGAATGTTATGAGTTGCTTGTTTGAGGGTTAATTGAACCCTGTGATTCCCAATAGGCATGTGAAGCTTTCTATATCAATAAGTGAGCAAAGCAAAACCATAAAAAAAGTCAGGTTCGTTATCAATTATCAACCTTTAAATAAATTCCTCCAGGGATGACAAGTTTCTATTACCTCACAAAAACTCCCTTTTCTTAAGTCTTACTCAAGCAAATATCTATTCAAAGTTTGATCTTAAAGCAGACTTTTGGCAATTAGGAATTCATCCTGATGATAGATCTAAAATTGATTTTTGCATCCTAAACCAACACTTTCAGTGGACAGTAATCCCTTCTGGACTCAAAACTGCTCCCTCCCTTTTTCAAAAAGCCATGTGCAGAAGTTTTCAATTAATTTTAGCAAACTCCTAGATTTACATTGATGATATTCTTCTTTACAGTCCAGATGAAGGATCTCATTGCAAAATTTTGTCTCAGTTTGCTGAAATAATCCAGAAATATGGTATTATGCTTTCCCAGAAAAAAAAAATGATTCTTTTCCAAAAGGAAATTGAATTTCTTGGCATGCATTTAAAAGATGGAACTTACTGCCCTAGTCCCCATATTGTGGAAGAATTGCAAAAATTCCCTTCTGAAAACCTTACAGGCAAAGAAATGCAAACATTTCTAGGTATTGTGTCAGGGACTTTGTTCCAAAGATTTCCCAAGCACTCTATCCTTCGCAAAAGAATGTTAAAAAGAATGCATCTCCATAGAGACCTAAACAAACTAAAGCCATTGCATATTTGAAAGAGATACTCCAACATCTTCCTTCTTTGCAAATTCCATTCATAGGCAAAAGGTAGACAGATACTAGTGATAAATATTGGGCCGCTGTACTTCTTGAAGAGATTGATGATAAGTACCATATATGTGCTCATAAAAGTGAAAGATTTCCCTTGCAGAAATACACTATCACTCCACTTTTAAGGAAATTCCGGTAGCCAAATACAGTATTAAGATGTTTGAGTTTCATCTCACTCTTCCACTTAGTGAGAAAGCCGTTGTACCCAACATTGGCCATCATTTTCTCATAGAAATGGATATGTCTTCCTTTCCTCAAATGCTGAAATTCAAACAGAAACATATCCCTCATCCTCAGCTACTTAGATCAGTTGAATGGTTTTCGAAATATTCCTTTGATACCAAGCACATTGCAGGAAGCAAAAATGTGCTTGTAGACTTCCTTTTCAGGCTTAAATAGCCACTTGGCTCAATTAACGTGTTTGTGCGTAGAGAACCTATCCAAGAAAACTACCGCACTCAGGACATAAAATAAAATTGGAATAATTACAAGTATCCTTCAGAAGTTCCGATTGCAATACAGAGTAATCGTCTAAACACCATTACTCTCAAAGATCTTCTTGATTAGTATCAGAGAAGAATCTTTAGAGAATATGGTGGTTTGATGCTGAAGCCTAAAGGACTCCATCCATAATATCCATTCATTTACCCTTTTCGATGGTCTCCTGATGTCGAGTTTTTAGAGGAATTAAAATGGATGTTTTGGTATATGCTCAATCTGTATACCATTGCCATAGAATTTCCTACTGAGAGGATCTACCAAACGATAAGACAAGCTCTTAGAGGTGATTATTCCAACCCTAGCCAAAAGGGACTGATTGACATGCTTAGTTGGTTTCAATTCATTAGGGCCTCGAATACCTTGTTTACATTCCAAAATAGTGTAAGAAGGCTAGAACCAGAAAGAAACACAGTTATGCTCTTTTATAGACCATGGACATTCATCAGTCCTACTAGAGATATACGATCAAAACCATGCTTGCATGGAACAATTACACACAAGCCTCAGGATAATGCGGAAGTATTTCGTGTCCACTACACTTTTCCCAAGTGTATCGCATCACTTCCTACAAAGTACAAAGAACTTCAAAGGATCCTATGCTGGGAAAATCATATTATTCCCCAGAGGTATGGCCCTTAGATCCAAGCATTCCAATTCCTTGAGATTCCCTCGATTCATGGATAGTCAAAGAAGAAATTCAGCGTGCTCTAACTCAATTCCATAATCAGTCTGCCAACATTACTGATGGCACTATGGACATTAATTCTCAATATTCATGGGGTGGACCTCTTTCACAGGACCCTTATGCCTTGGATACTCAGCTCAATTATGGAACTTTACAAATAGATGTACCCTCAAGTTCCCGAGATGTCCCATTTGTCTCACACTCTCAACCTAATGACAATCTTGATAAAGACAAGCTGTTTTGGTGGAAGGTATACCAGCACTACAAGGACTTATGATCGAGCTCTGATGACTCAGACCCTCCAGAAGTCACAGAAGCCAATTATTACTAGTTCTTGTAAAAATGTTTATGTCAATAAGTCATGTGTGTCATGTGTGCTTCAATAATTGACCTTTGGTGGTCAAAAGGTTTGTTGTAACTTTAATTATTAGATTTGCGAATCCAATCAGTGGTTGTTTATCATCTTGTGTAATCCACCGCCTACATAAGGCACCCATGAAATATGTGAAGGGTAGAACTCCTCTTGAGAAGTATTATCTTTGAATATCAATGTGAAATTTCCTGATATGAGTTCCTAGACCTTTTCCTTCTTCTCATCCAGAATGATTCTTTGATTCTTAGAGTTTTTTTGTTGATTCAGTGATAATATGGTCCAATATGCTCTTCACTCGCCACATTATGAAAATTGTGAATCAGAAATATCTGATCCTTTGAGGGTTGAGTTTCGAGAATGAATCCGAGAAATAAACAGGCAGTACCTTGATCAATTGTCCCGGGAAGGACTTAAGGATCGAGATAGCATACCTATTTGGGATTTTGGGCTTGTCTCCGCTTCCTTCCTGGTCCAACTAAAAAGAAAAGAAAAGAAATAAAATAAAATAAAAGAAAAAATATTCTAAAATTCAATAAATATTAACATTTTATTTAAAACTTACCATGTCAGCATCGGCCTTTTTTTATAATTTTTTTTAAATTACAAAAGGTTTAGGATTGATTGGCAAAAAAAAAAATGATTATGACTAAATTGGCATAATTGCAACAGATTTAGGTCCTTTTTTTTGTAATTTTTCCCAAAAATGGGGCTCGCTTAAAAGAAGGAAAATTGATTTTCATCGCAAATACACATACACACTCAAAATATGAGAAGTTAGACACCAAAAAGTAAGATCTAATGGAGTGGCAGCTTCTCACATCTTGTGCAGCTCTTTGGAAGCATAACGAACGGGTTTTAAGAAAAATGTTTCTCTGCTATCTGACTAAAGACATCCTCCCCTTCTTTCTAGGAATAATAAAATAAATTTCATTTGTCGTCAACATCCTCACCTTCTTTCTAAGAAATATAATAGCAAAACCCTTGTTTTTATTTTTTTTAAAGGTTGTCTCGGAGAACGGCACATGAAATTTCAACTAGCTTTATGTACTATAATGTTGCGAATTAGCAATTATTAGGTATCCGGACAATTTTTTTTTATTGTAACTCTTCCTATTAAATATTTCCTCCAAGGATTTTTGTTATTTTCTCTCATTCTTGTAATAATGCTGTTGATTACATATGAAATTTCCCTAAATCGTATGACCTCAATAATAAGAATTTTTTGACCGTGTCGTCGGGTCTCTCGATTTTAAACTAATGTTCGTTATGAACCGAGAAGTCCTTCTTTATCTCGTTCAAAAGAGGAAGATTCGCATGAAATCGAACACATTTTACGGACAATGTCTACTAAAATGCCAAATGAAAAATATTCACTCGTTGCACGACATGCAACTATCTTGAGTATACTTTGACTGGAAAAGAAAGAAGATGAACTGCAGGTTGGGACCATAAATCTGATCGGAATGGTTATCATAAATGACCAATTGAGATGTATCATAAAAAAAGATAAATAACAAAAGGCCACTTGATTAATGACCCGATCCATGAAAGTTTCCACCAAACCCTAATTGTGCTACCTGGGAATTAAATGGTCGAACCTTAAGACCGGCTCC
>JAGVVM010002179.1:0-18691 GCA_019149425.1 Psidium friedrichsthalianum
TTTATGTGAGCAATCAATTAAAATGTGGATCATTCAATAACTATTCTGTCAATTTGCATACCAATTCTGTTCCAGGAAGTTAATCATAGTATGACACCTCGAATGTAATTTAAATGGGGGAGTTCAGTCTGAAAAGGCTTTCTCCCCCCCCCTCCCTCCCCTCTCCACACTCTCGAGCAGGCTGTTTAGCTTGGTTGGCAGGCATTAAAAAGAATCACAGTTAAAAAGAATCACTCACTTACCGATCATCGTATTTACAAAGGGTCTGAGTAATCTCGTAACTTGGTAACAATCAAGCCGATCTGTAGGTCTTGATAAGGGCCATAATGTGGCTGGAGACCAAAACTTAAACTAAATGGGACTCTTTTTGATCCAGGTCCTATCCACAAAAAAGTCTTTATCATACTGCTCCGGGTTTTACAAGTCCAAGAAACTACAAAAATGAGAGAGAAATAATCTTGCTCCTGTAACCTTTTCGAGCGATGCTTAAAATCCTTCAACTCTTACGTTAACTCAAAGCACCTTAAATCAAAAAAAGCTTTCACGGGTTGTAACGTAGGTTGAGATTTGGAGATTCAAGGAAATAAAAGGCTTATTTGCTCAAAAAATATCTGAGGTTGAGTTTGACGTTGGTGAATCATTGCATCTTTAATTTTATCACACCATCGTTGTATGAGATGGGGTTTTAAACTTCTGTGATACTGTCGTCGCTATGAATGGTGCAACTTCCAACTGAGTATATTTTGCAAATTTGATTTGATTCATTCGAAGATTTTTCTTTCATAACCATATCCCATTAGGGATTTACAAGCAGGAGACAATATGTTTTCACTAAGTTTTCAAAATGAACATTGATTTGAATGGGCATTGGTCTTAGCTTTTGACTGGCGCTTTGCTTTTTCATCGCCTAGGGATGGCTTTTTTTCCCTTCTTCTTCTTTCTTGTTTTTTTTTTTAGTGGATCTGTCAAGAATTGTGCCGTTACACATCATACCCAAAAATCTAGTACAGTACACATTGAAATTAAACCTCAGGAACTCTATGTAGACCTACTTCTCCGAGCTTTTTCCCTTTCCTGCTTTGAGGTACGCCATCTTCATCTTGGAATAAAAAATGATCACAAACACAATGGTTTTTAAGAACATGAATTATTGCAAGGGCTCAATTTGGGCGATACAAATGTTAAGTGTATCAGAATAGGAAACGAACGCTTTATTTTCGTCGTCCTAAAGCAATTGAATTATAAACCCCTATACCGAGGGTTTGAAAGCAAGGAAACCACCTCAAAATTGATGTTAAGTGCCTGGTAGCAAAATTTCCTAAACCCATTTACCTCCTGCTTGCGTTGCCTACCAGATCCATTTGGCCCCTCATGTGGGGGTGATTCTGACAAGATTATCCAAATGACAACCAGCCTAGTTCAACTGGTTATCAATGGTCACCATGTAGTGTTTAGGATAGGGAAGAAGTGAACCGTCTCCTTCCCTTCGGCTATCATTTAACCATTTTGATGAGAAAACCCATATGCCATTGGGGAATGTGGAAACATATTTACCACCCACTCACTGTGGCTAAATGATAGGACAATGTGTGGGACAAATGAACTGTTTCATGCTTTGTTTATTCATCCTGTCATGCCCCATTCTAATACACCATTCATGGCATTACATGTGGCAGAACAGCCTTTTAAGCACCGGAACAATACCGTGTTTACAGAAAAATGTACAAAGTATGGCACACCGAATATAATTCCGTTAAATAATTACGGGAGAATTTGCACCCCAACAATTGCCTATGGAATATGTTGGCACCGGATTGAGCAAATGGGAGTCATACTCCTTTAAGTCAGGAGGATGCACTGGTCCCATGCATTTGATCCTAGCTACGTGACTTTTGCCCTTAGCCAAAATTGAACATGCTGAAGAAGGAGGGCATTTGGACTTGTTTTATGTTTGACAACGCGTCATGGTCTCGATCAAAAATGCCCCTCTCACGACTCTGGCTGCAAGCTCCTTGAATATAACCCACCGATTTCCTGCTTTGAGAATGGATTGCACAATTTGCAGGAAAGTACGAATATTAGGGATATCCTTGGAACAGCATACATTTTCACACCTGTTCCCAGTAAATCCGCTATCAAAGTGGGGGACACTCATAGTGTCTTAAGTGGGCTTTGTTGGCGGTTGTCGGGACCTTGTCCCTTGAACCTAAGGATCACATGAAACAAAATGCAACATGTAATGGCAATAGAATGCATGAAATGTGCATGTAAGTGTCCTAAAAGTGAATCAGATTGTCCCAGAGGTGCCAAATTGGCTCTTGCTTTCATTTCAATGATGATACTGAAACTGACTGTATCCGCATTTACCAGGATATCCTAACTTTTTTTTTCCCCCCCATAAGCCATATTTACAGAATCAAGGCTCCCCAGAAGGACCTTTTTTGACAAAAATAAGGACACCTCATAATTTGGGGTGAACTTTTGGCCCCCGGGATGAAAACATTTGGTAGATCTCTTTTCACTACTAGATCTTCCTCTTTCAAAATTCCTAGGTTTGACTTTTTCCGATTTTGAAAGATTTGGCAACTCTTCTCACAGTAGCTCTACCTCAAGACATATTTTCCGCTCAGTAATGCCTTTCGTCGAAATTAGGTTTCAACGCTCATAAATGCTCTGCTGTCATCCCACATTAGCTTCGGAGAGTTTGACTTGTTGGGACAAGATCCTTAGGAGAGGGATTTCAACCTCCATCGGGTAAACTGCCGTCAATATGGTATTTGTAAGCCTCCATTATCGTAAGACAAGGAATATTGGGTTGCCCCAGTCGAGGGCCGCGTACGAGTTCTTATATGCCATAACGCGTACGGCAGTCTCTCATCCAGTATCTGTAATTTCTCCTCTCATGCGATTTTTGCCAGATTTTCTTGATTTTCTTATTTGTCAACCTCCACAGCTTCATTCATTTTGGCGATAGGGGACGAATTAAGTGTCTAGATGTGTGAAAAGCTTGTAGCATGTCCATGGGTCAACTATCCTTATTATTCAAATTGGAGCCATTGTCTGTGGGCCTCATATCGGGGATGATATATCCCTTTTGATGAACCTAGCACAATTCTTTGCTGTGACATTCGCATATGTTTTTTTGTCTTCGATCCACTTTCGTAAAAATGCCGATCGCCACCAAGAGTGAAGCGCGCCCATTGGAGCACTAGGTGGATAATGGGATCGATCATGTTCTAATCCCCCACATGGCGAATGGCCAAGCCTTCGACACTCTGGTAGAGCTCCAGTCGGGGGTGCGTTGATTCTGTCGTTGTATACCTGGCACTGATAACAGGAACCTTACATGTTTGGTTGCAGTCCGCTCCCTGGTCATCCAATAATAACCAACCAAGCCGTATGATTTTCTTTCCAAGGAGGTGGCCGTTCATTATGAGGACATCGCATATTCCCTTCATGATTTCATTCATGAGCATTTTGTGCTTCTTTAGCGTTCTACACACTCAATAGACGGAATTCAAGGGACCTTTTATAGAGAGTTTTCCGCTCAAAAGAAATTTGGTAGCCATCTTTGCTATGTACTTACTTATTCCCAATCTTCCTCCCTTGAGTGAATTCTCCTTTCGAAGATAATTCTTCATGTCATGATCGAGGGCTCGCCATCGAATGGTCGCCCCCCTTCCCCACTCAATGGCAATATGCTGCTGATCTGACATTGATTTTTCAAAAAAGCTTGAATGTCGAGCCAGTCCTCCACTTGTAAGACAATGAAGATAGAGTGGTCTAACGCCTTAAAGTGATTCTTGGTCCTTAGGGCAGATATTCGTACGAAAATTTCATTTCATCGAAATTAAATACAGTTAACTCCTCTATGAACTTATGATAAGGTGATGAGCTTTTTTAGAATTTCCTTGTTCTCCATTCTCCCTGAGTCTGGAGAATAATCAGCATGGAGTCCAATAAACTTGTAACTTTCGCACCTTCATTGGTGATGGCTAATGTAGGCTAGAAATACAAGCTTTAAATATTTATTGTGATATAGTTGTTGGTGGCGACTGGAAATACACGAACTTCATGGAAACCAGATAATCGTAGCCGTCCGGGATATTAGTACTGACTAATTATAGCTGCTGCTGCCCTATTTTCCAGATCTTGGCCAAATTAACAAAGGCAACTATCACAATACATAGTCTCTTATTATCAGATATGCGGGATTCGATCTTCCGCCTCCCCTCCTCATCAGGATTGCAAACCCTTTGAATTTTCTGCTAACATGTCGCTTACGCCCGCGAGCTACGTGCCCTTGTTACTGACTTCTGAGGTGAGCGCCTTTATGTCAATTCCTGATAACAGTACTTGCCACTTAGCCGCTTTCCCATATACGGCGTTTTCTCCACCACCAGTACTGCTTAATTAGGTTGCATTAATTTACCCGGAGCTGGGCTATGGTGGGTTGGGAGGGTGTACTGTCTTACAACGCTGTGGAGTCCCCAGATCAGTGCCGAAACGCATGTCCTTTCAAAACATCGAGTAAATTTATCCTCCGAACTAACGTGACTTCTTGCTCATGTAGTAAACTGCGTGCTGTCGGGCGACCTAAAATTCATTTTTAGGGTTAATGGATTACCAGATTAATTGATTAATTAACTACCTAGTTCGGAGCTCTCGCCAAAGCTCTACCAAATCGCGACTTGATTTTTTGTATCAAAAGGTTTTAGAATTTGGAGTCGCCACTAATCGTTATTGGTAGGTCGATTAGAAACCTAAATAAATTAGCGTGAGAGAACTAATTTATTTCTGGAACCAGAGATTATGAATTCGGGAACTTGGTTACGTTAGATTACTCTAACGCCCTTTCGGTACCAATTTCATGAAAAATTCATTTGGATGATCTGAGAAAAGTTTGGGTCAAACTGACCAGAAGGGTAAAATGGTCATTTTTCAAAGACCGGGGAGTGAAAACAGGTTAAACCAGTTAAATGTGGTCATTCCTTATTTCCCACAATTTTTGAGAATTTTTCAGAATTTTTCAGAGACAATTTGACCATAAGGGGCAAAATCGACATTTTGAAAAGATCGGGCGCCGAAAATTCACTAAAAATAGGATTGGTCAGTCGAGATAACCCATTTCCTGATTTTTTGGGATTTTTTCTGAATTTTCTTTTATGAATTTTCATTTTTTTGGGGTTTTTATTAATTTTTTTTTTTTTTTTTTGAATTTTTTTTGTTATTATTATTATTATTTTATTTTTAATTATTATATATATTTTTTTGTATTTCCGGGTTTAATTTAGGCCCTAAAATAACTCTGCCTAAAAGATAGCAATCTCACATGTTTTAGAGTCTAATTTGACATAAAACCTTAACCCATTGAAGATGGATTATTTCTGGCACAATTATTTACCTAAATATGCATTCAAATATTGCAAAAAAAAAAAGTAACAATTCGACTAAATCAATTCAAATATTGAGAGTCAATCAACTAGATATGCAAATCGAATACGCGAATTGCTAGAGGTGAGAAATTTACCTGATTTGTGTATGGACTTTTTCCAAATTCAAATGGATCTTATGGATCGCGGACGGTCCAATCAACGGCTTGCGGGATGGTGTTGTCCACAATGCTGGCTGCGAAAATTGAAGGATTGACACTCTATAACTTTGCAAAAATCCTCCTGATCATGACCTCCCACACTTGAGCCCACGCCTTTTACTTGTCTTCTTCTTTGCCGCTTCAAGGATTTCAAGCAATTTTTGGTCTCATCGAGAGTCACGATGGCATTCTTCCCTGCCCACTGAGTATGAATATGATTGTGGAATGCTGCAGTGATGTGCTGAACCACAAAATGGAAGGGTAGCAGCTCATGGTGAGAACCCCTTAAGCTTGACGAGAAATGCTTCAATCACTTGTCATGAGGAGTATAGGAGACTTCTTGTATTCACACTCTTCACGGTTTTCTTCACAACAGTGGGATGAGGTATGCCAAACCACTGGAGATATCAATAGAGGATGATTGACCTTGTCTTCTTTCCGTCAAATCCATCATCGGGCCATCTTCTTTTGCTGAGCAGGCAAGACCAGGCCTGACATGTAACTTCAATAGCCCATTCGGCCAACCTTTTCCATGAAATCAAATAGCCCCGACCCACACAAAACCCAATGACCCATACCGCCCTCCTTCCTCCATTCTTACTCGCGGCCCACTCGGCCGGCCCACATGAAATCTAAAGCAATCATCTTCTTCAACCTCTGACGCTCCTCCATTGTACAGCCCCGACGTTGGCTTTCACAGTGCTCCACTGGTTTGGCGTCGGCCTCTACCGGGACGCCGTTGAGCTTCAACTCGCCTCCTGCGACTCCAACTCAAACGGACCAAACTCGACTTGCTCACTACCACCGTGACGAGACCTCTCGACTGGACTGGTCCCGCGGACCGATGCTGGCTTCGTTGGCCGTCATGCTTCCCTCACATGTTGCCATGGTTGAAAGCTCGTTTGCCTCGCCCCACACCCAGCCGCGACCGACTCATCAAACACGATGGAACCAAAGGACGGAACGGGCATGGACCGGGAGAAAGGGAAGAAACAGCGCGAGAAACAACTAGTCTACATGCCAGCAGTATGGAGAAGAAAGGAGGGACCCTGCACTTACACGTCCTCTGGCGAAGGTGTAGTAACGATGGATAGCCGAGGCAAATATCTGGGAGCGATGGGGCGGGGACGCGCGGAGGAGGTGTTCGCACCCTCAGTCTCGTTCCCCAGTTCCTCAGAACTTCTCCCTAGACGACCCTCTCTGTCTGCGCCTTCCTTCCTATCGTGTTCCGCTTCATCTCCTCGACCTTGAGCCCCGAGGTTGCCTCAAGGAGGCTCTGCTCGATCACCCTTGCACTGACGACAAACCATATCCGAGTCGGCCATTCTCGTTGTCTTCCCAGGATTTCTCAGTTTTGGGAGTGCTCCAGTATACTCCCCATCTACGCTTTTTATCGAGCTCGTACCAAGCCGTGGATTCCAGAGCAAAACTCGCGGAGTCCAGTCAAACCAGACAGGGGAGGTCCGCTTTCTTCGCCATTTTTTTAGATTTAGCTCCGGTAGCTCGGGGAAGCCAACTATCGAATCGCGGAGGCAGCCAAGGATCCCGCGATGCTGGATTCGCGAACGAGGGCGAATCGGACAGAACGCTAGGTCTCCGTTGCAATGAATGGGCCAGACGGGTGATCCTCTCGTGCTTCCCACTTTCTCTTTTCTTATATCTCCGATGAGCAGAGAGTAGATGATCGGAAAAGATCACCTCCCCTCGAGCCCAACATCCGCTCAAGGACTAAAATCTCTCAAATATAGTAACAATCTGCGGACACCTTAACTCGGTCTTCCCAGTACACGATCATACAAATACGACGATGGTGCTCGAATATGAACAACGGGTTCAGTGGTCCACAGCTGCAAGTGGGCTATCGGTGTTGTTGGGAATTGCTGGACTGCTGGTGTTGATACTACGGCAGGGAGGAACAACTGGTTTAGTACTGCTTGCAAGACATCAAGTAGAGTGTCGCCATGTTAAAGGATTGCAGTCGAAAGCTCCTGATACCGGCCAGAGTGCAAGAACGGGAAGAGCCGGTGAGAAGCAACTGGGCGACGACATCATGGTGGAACCGGGGGTGATGTGATCTGCTGGGGATGATAGGGGTTGTTGAGGCTAGCGAGATGCAGTGGTAGCGTGCAAGGCATGACGACGAGGCTCGGCAAAGCCTCCGTCCGTCCTCCTCGCAGGGATCTTTTTTTTTTTTTTTTTTTTTTAGAGAGTCCCCCCCTCCAGTAATGGTCGTCAGCATGCTAGCGATAATACCTGGATCTACAAAAGATGAACGAGTTTTGTAAAAGAAGCCTAGGCAATACCCAGGACGGGCTACAGAAAACCACAAGAGCAAAAATGTTGGGACTTAGCTTTGCGAGGAATGCGTTCCCGTGTAAAATGCACGGCAACAGGTTCAGTTACTTGAATCCATGTTCGAAAACATCCAATGGAGATTTACAAAGAATCAGTTGATCCACATCTAGCCACAGAATCAGCACTAGATTACAGGGAGGTGCGAACTTAAGCAGATTGAGTCTCCCTCCCTCGCTAGCTTCCGAGAGCTTCCATCGCGAATGACTGATGTTGTAAGACCAGCGGCGGAGGAGCCTCTTCCTGAAGTATAAACAGCAATTGGGGCTATCTTCTCAACGAACTTACCAAAACTCATTCGGCTATAGAGGGATCCCCCTTTATTCAGCTGCCGAGCCAACCCTTTTGAAGAACGCCAGCCTGAAGCATTGCTGCCTCAACGAATGGGTTTTCATCATTTTTTCATGGCGATTGTCCTTCTCCGGAATCCAATGCAGAGGACTCGGCCTCCCCCCTCCTGTTGGTGCCTTGCCCCCCTTCCGCTTTTCCTTTACCCTCTTTTACTTCATCATTCTTTCCCATCATTTTTCTTTTGACCGAGACCACCGACAGCATTATCCTCCACCCATGTTCTCTCTTTTCTCCACCTTTCCTCTGTAAAGTGGTTCCACTTCTTTCGATCCTCAAAAGCCATTTTTCGTCAAATTTGATACCCGTCATTAGTTCTTTTAGCTTAGACCGTGGTATCCAGTAACTGCTGCTTTCAGGTGCAGGCGAGAGAGACCGGTGCTGGTTTTACCATTTGTGCATTGTTGTAGCATATCCACAGAGAGCAAAGCACGGCGTAAATCTGGCTCGATGTGTCTCCGTCTAATGTTCTCCCAAGTCCTCGAGGAGACCGCATCAATCACGTGCGTTGTAACCCAGCTGGTGAGTCGGCTCCAAAAGGCCGCTGCTTCTACTTGACATGAGAATTTTAAAAATGGCAAGTTGTACCCGGGGTCCACTAGTAAAGTTGATACCAGCTGTAAGTTTATAGCATCTGTGAGAACTTCTCGAGAACTTTCAGAACCAAGAGAATTAGAACTCGTGATTTGATCAGATCCCACCACACTAGCTCGAGCAGTACACGGTCCTGATTCATTGTGAAAACCAAAAAGCATTCCCTCCAACGCCTATAGCATTTTTCGTTATGATATCCAATACACACCACTTTCGGTCCTCTTTTCTTAGTCTGCTTTTTCATTGTGCCTCTCTTTCTTCTTTTCTCCTTTTTAATCATGCTGCCCCCTCACTTCTTTTTAGCAACCGTTCCCCGCATCCAACTTTGTTCAAGATTTATTCCCATTGCACATGTTTTCTGATGCAACTTGATCGGTTTCAGGTCAACAATACGAACAAAAAGTGGAATCTCCAGCTCATCTTTATTCACTATCCGATCATGTAACATCTGTGGATTAGTAAATGCATAAACATGACGGACATTGTTCCACAAAGCTTCCACTATACCGTCCATCAAGGCTAAATGATTAGTCACAGATTCCTTAGAAAGAAATCCAACCTTTCCTGCACCGTATGTGCAATCGGCATTATAGCAGCAGCAGGAGTCTTCATCCGTGGCCTTTCATAGCCAATACTTTCACGGATTAATGATACAAACTTCCAAGACTTGATTGGCCCCATATCAGTTACAAAATACACCTGCCCCGAAGCCTTTTCGGGTACATTACCTCTTGCTGTTAGTGCTCTTTCAGCACATATTCTTCGTTCCTTGCACGTTGACTGAGTAATGGAACTCATGGTTATTGATGGATGAATTAGGAGCAGTCATGTGGAAGACTACCTCAGCTCATGATATTGTGGAGAATTTCTTTGGCACCAGTGCAACTTTGACTTCTACATCCATTCTCCTCATGTATTGCTTTATGGGTTCTGGCTACTATAATGACACTAGAGAGTCTCTCGTGCGTTTGTGATCTTGGCCAGTGAGTTCCTTCAGATTGCAGTCTCCCAAAATCTCACGGGTGGAGGTCGTTTGCTTGATGGCCATCTTGCCGCTGTCTCCGCAGCATACAAGTTTGTTTGCTGCTTGTCTATGAATGAACACCATCGGTTTGCCAAATAGAGAAAACTACCAGATGAGTCCATCTTTCCTCACTCTTCCCTAGAGCCATTATTCTCCCATGTTTTTTCACGGCTTGGAGTAGGCCCAAGCTTTGGCCTATCATGCGTATTGGAAATCTGAGCTGGCCATCAATGATGATAGATAATGATAGTCTGTCTATGGCCTCTCTTCTTCAGAACCCTTTTTCTTTTCTTTTTCTTTTCTCTTTTTTTTATTTCCATACCTATTTGACCCTTCTCGGAACATTTGATAGTCCCTGAACTCCTGGACTGAGCTGAAATTTTGAAAAATAGAGGGGAATGTCACGACTCCAGAAATGCAAAAATCGAAAATTACAGAGCTAAAATGAATTTTCTACAAATTTTTTAATTAAATTGAAAATGAGATTAACAAAGTAATTCTTGATTTTAAATTAATTTTTACAGATTTCATTTGGCCAAAATGAAGAGAAAATTAAAATAAAAATACTGATTATTTATACACATTTTTATGGCCTCAAATGCTATTATTTTATTAATTTTCAAGCATTTTTTCTATTTTCCAAAAATAAGATAATAAATAAAAAAAATGCAAAAAATATGAAAAATTATTTTTTGCTCAAAATTGGTTCCCTAGGCTTGGCCAAGGTCTCCAAAGTTGATTTTTCAATTTTATGAATTTTTATGGATTTTCTATTAATTTTTGAAAATAAAAATACTGAAAAATACTAAAAATATCAAAAAATCACTTTTTGGTCAAAATTGGTTCCCTGGGCTTGGCCAAGGTCTCCAAAGTTGATTTTTTCAATTTATGAATTTTTATGGATTTTCTATTAATTTTAAAAAGAAAAGATGATTAAAAATCAGGTGTCAACAGGCTCCTGCACCTGAAGGAGACCCGAGAATTGAAGAGATGATGAGGGTATTGACAGAGGTGAGTAATCTGATGGGTAGGCAGGCTGCTGAGAGAGCTGCCACTGTTGCCCAAGCAGCTGAGGCCGCCTTGGCCGCTGCAAATGGAGCCCATGGGGGCAATGGGCATGGCAATGGAGGACGTCAAACTCATCACATAGTGGAGCAGTTTCTGAAGCTGCAACCCTCGAAGTTCGACGGCACTGGAGGACCTGAGGTAGCTGCCTTGTGGATCGAGCAGCTGGAGAAGGCATTTACAGTGCTTGGATGCACAGATGAAGAGAAGGTCTCACTGGCGACCTATCAGCTCCAGAGCACTGCTGATGACTGGTGGAAGGCCACCAGAGGGCGAGTATTTCCTGATGGCATGAGGCCAAACTGGGCTGCTTTCTGTGCAGCATTCAATGGGAAGTACTTCTCGGAAGCCGCCCAGGAGAGGAAGATGGAGGAGTTCATAAGGCTCCGTCAAGGACAGATGACTGTGGACCAGTATGAGGGCGAGTTCGCCAGGCTGTCCAAGTTTGCTCGAAGGCTGATAGAGGATCCGTGGGACAAGGCCAGAAGGTTCAGAGAAGGGCTGAGGCCCGAGCTGAAGAGTATGATAATCGCGACTGGGCTGAGGGACTACAATGAGATCTATGAACGAGCCCTGGCGATAGAACGGGATCTACAAGAGAAGGCTGCCGCATCTGGATCGCGGTTCATGCCGAATAGGAACTTCAGAGATTTCGGCAAGAGGCCGATGAAAGACAACCGCAGGTTCGTCCCACCTGCGAGGAAGACTTTGGGAAAGCCGCCTTTTGCTGGAAATCAGAACTGCCGTGACTGTGGCAGGAGACATGGGAACAGCCCCTGTCCGAAGAAGACGGGAGGATGCTTCAGATGTGGACAGATGGGGCACATGCAAAGGAACTGTCCGAGGAATGGCCCGAGACCCCAGTTCCAACCGCAGCAGCAGCCACCAGTGGCGAATGCACCTCAAGGGATTCTGAACCGTCCGCCTGCTCAGGGACGAGTATATGCTGTGGCGCGCAAGGATGCTGAGAATGCGCCAGGGGTGATCACAGGTACCATTTCTATCTGTGGTCATACCGCCTATGCCTTGTTTGATCCTGGTGCATCCCATTCGTTCTTATCTGCACGTTTTGCTGAGTTGGCTGGAATAGAAACTAGACCGTTGGATATTGTATTGCATGTGGCCACCCGTTGAAAGATAAAGTAATTGTTATGTTAGGGTGTAAGGGGTGTGAGATAGCTTTGGGAGATAGAATTGAGAGGATTGACTTAGCTGTCCTGCCCATGTATGATTTCGACGTAATTGTCGGTATGGATTGGTTGGTTAGACATGGAGCAGTTATTGACTGCAGTAGAAGTATAATAAGGCTGAACCCTAAGATGAGCCCGAGTATGAGTTTAAAGGAAATCGAGGTGGAACCTCAATTCCTTGGATTTCCGCGATAGAAGCAACCAAGCTGATGGATCAGGGTTGCCTAGGATTCTTGGCATCTGTTATAGATTCGTCAGCTCAAGAGGTGAAGTTGGAGGAGGTGCCTATAGTAAGGGAATACCCCGATGTGTTCCCTCAAGAATTGCCTGGCTTGCCACCAGAGCGTGAGGTTGAGTTCGTAATTGAGTTGGCACCTGGGACTGAGCCAATCTCGAAAGCACCATATAGGATGGCACTGTCTGAACTGAAGGAGCTGAAGGTGCAGATGCAAGAGCTACTGGATAAAGGATTTATCCGCCCCAGTGCTTCACCATGGGGAGCTCCGGTGCTATTCGTTAAGAAAAAGGATGGGTCACTCAGGCTGTGTATAGATTACAGGCAGCTGAACCAAGTGACGATCAAGAACAAGTATCCTTTGCCGAGGATAGATGATCTGTTTGATCAGCTGGAAGGAGCGTGTGTGTTCTCCAAGATAGACCTAAGGACAGGCTATCACCAGCTAAGGATCAAGAAGGAGGATATCCCGAAGACAGCTTTCAGGACCAGATATGGGCATTACGAGTTTACAGTCATGCCATTTGGGCTGACAAATGCCCCGGCCGCGTTCATGGATATGATGAACAGGGTGTTCAAGGAGTTCTTGGATCGATTCGTGATCGTCTTCATCGACGACATCTTGGTGTACTCAAGGAATTCTGAAGACCACGAAGAACACCTGAGGATTGTTCTGCAGACTTTAAGGGAGCATTCCCTGTATGCAAAGTTTAGTAAGTGCGAGTTCTGGCTGAGCAGAGTGGCGTTTCTTGGACACATTGTATCTGGAGAAGGAATATCAGTGGATCCAGCTAAGATTGAAGCTGTAGAGAAATGGCCAAGACCTACGACCGTGACCGAGGTGCGAAGTTTCCTTGGATTAGCTGGATACTACCGACGCTTCGTGGAAAGGTTCTCCGCGATAGCCGCTCCGATGACAAAGCTGCTAAAGAAAGAATCGAAGTTCGAATGGAATGCAAAGTGTGAGGAAAGCTTTCAGGAGCTGAAAGACCGATTGACCTCCGCACCAGTGTTGACCATCCCATCCGGACCTGGAGGATTTGAAATTTACAGCGATGCTTCGCTAAGAGGTCTAGGATGTGTCTTGATGCAACATGGACGAGTAGTAGCATATGCATCTCGACAGCTGAGGCCGCATGAGATGAATTATCCGACGCATGACCTGGAGTTGGCAGCCATAGTGTTCGCACTGAAGATTTGGAGACATTATCTGGTGGGAGAGAAGTTCCAGATTTATACAGATCACCAGAGTCTAAAGTACCTGTTCTCTCAGAAGGAGCTTAACATGAGACAACGTCGATGGATGGAGTTGTTAAAAGACTACGACTGTGATATCCTTTACCATCCGGAAAGGCGAATAAGGTGGCGGATGCTCTGAGCAGAAAGTCGAGCATTGCGCATATGATGGTTAAAGAATGGACGTTGCTGGAGGAGATCAGAGATTCAGAGTTTAAGATCGAGGTAGGAACCCTCTCAAGCTTGATGGCTACCTTACAGATCGAGCCTGAGATTCAATTGAGGATTAAGGAGTTGCAGTCGATGGATCCTGACATCCAGAAGGTCGTAATGATGAATGCAGAGGAGAGGAAAGATGACTTCAAGGTGACTGAAGACGGGATAGTGAAGTTTAGAGGACGTCTGTGTGTGCCAAACGACGAAGAGTTGAAGGAAAGAATTCTATCAGAGGCACACAGGAGCAATTACAGTATCCACCCTGGAAGCACGAAGATGTACCAGAACCTGCGTCAGCACTACTGGTGGAATGGAATGAAGGTGGATGTGGCTAAGCATGTAGCCAAGTGCCTGACGTGTCAGCAAGTGAAGGCACAGCATTGCAAGCCTGGAGGACTGTTGCAACCTTTGGAAATCCCAGAGTGGAAATGGGAGCACATCACCATGGATTTCGTGACAGGACTGCCAAGGAGTCAGAGAGGAAACGACTCAATCTGGGTGATAGTGGACCGATTGACCAAGTCCGCACATTTTATTGCAGTGCGAAAGGATTCTACATTGGAGAAACTGGCAGAACTGTATGTGAGGCAGATTGTGAGGTTACATGGAGTGCCAGTAAGCATTGTGTCGGATAGGGATCCCCGCTTCACCGCCACATTTTGGAAGAGTCTGCAGGGTGCTCTAGGGACAGAGCTAAGATTCAGTACAGCCTACCACCCTCAGACTGATGGGCAGTCAGAAAGGACTATACAGACTCTGGAGGATATGCTGAGAGCATGTGTCATAGACTTCAAAGGAGGCTGGGAAGAGCAGTTGCACCTGTGGAGTTCGCCTACAACAACAGCTACCAGCAGAGCATCCAGATGGCACCATTTGAAGCGTTGTATGGAAGGGCTTGCAGGACGCCAATTTGTTGGGACGAAGTTGGTGAGAAAAGTATAACAGGCCCAGAATTGGTGCAACAATCAGTGGAAGCAGTCAAGGTGATTAAGGACAGACTGAGGACCGCCCAGAGTAGACAGAAGAGCTATGCAGACAAGAGACGTAAGCCATTGGAATTTCAAGTTGGAGATCATGTCTTTCTGAAGGTGTCGCCGATGCGAGGATTATCTCGGTTTGGCAAAAAGGGAAAGCTGAGTCCCAGATTCGTTGGGCCATTCGAGATATTGGAGAAGATCGGGACACTGGCTTATCGTCTGGCTCTGCCGCCGAACTTGTCGCAGATCCACAACGTGTTTCATGTATCGATGCTGAGGAAGTATGAGCCAGACCCTGGCCATATACTCGATCATGAAGTCATTGAAATGGATGACCGCGTCTCCTACGTGGAAAGGCCAGTGAGGATTGAAGATCGCAAGGAACAAGTGCTCAGGAACAAGACGATTCCATTGGTCAAGGTCATCTGGGAACACCATGGAACCGAAGGAGCCACGTGGGAAAACGAAGACGAGATGAAGAAGAAATACCCTTACTTGTTTGAATGACCGCCTGTAATTTGATTTTGAAGTAGGAACTGGTGTACTGTAAATTTCGAGGACGAAATTTTTATAAGAAGGGAAGAATTGTGACAGTCTGAAAATTCGACCCAATTGTCAGACTTTCTAAATGAATGGAAACACTTCATTAATACACTCTAGTCGACGCTCACTCAGGATTAGCTACCCTGAGCTGACCAACCGAAGGGGAAAGGCTATCTGGGAATTTTTCCCAATCAGCCGCCCGTTGGCTTGAGACTGAGACAGGGTCGGTATTTAGTGAAATTGACCACAAAATGAAATCTGACGATGGACAATCGAATCAGTAAGATAAACGCAATGAAGAAATGAAGTCGGTTTCGAAAATGTCGACTGAAGGTCAGACAGCCGGTGCACGTCGTGAAGCAAGACGTGAATGGAAAATTACCGAAATGCCCCCGGTAAATGCTCAGACCTTAGAATGAGACTAATTAGGATTTTTGAGAGTAGATTCGACAGACCGACACCAAATCCAGTCCAAAATTCGTTCGCGCTCGGGACCCGATCGGTGCATTTGGCACGCAAATCGAGGCAAGTCAAATCAGATGTCACATCAATCAGATCAATCAATCAATCAATCAATCGCGTCATGGCACAATTCCCCATGAAATCAATCAATCAATCACATGTCACAAATCCCTCAACCACTCCACTAACTCACTTTTTTGTCTTTTAGATTATAATCTATCTCCTTCTCTCTCCTCCCTCATCCCTCATTTTCGGCCAACCTCCCCTCTCCCTCCCGACCTCTCTCTCTCTCGGCCTCTCCCTCGTCCGTCGGCCGCCCGTGGAGCGCCACCGTCCGCCCATCTCCGCCGGCCACCACCGTCCGGCCTTCCCACCTCACGGTAAGTCCCTCCTCCCCTCCCTTGTCTTCTCGTGGCTTGGAAGCCACCTTGGAGCCGTCCCGACCTCACCTCTCTTTCTCTCTCTCGGTCCGTCAGCCACCGTCCCCGTCGTCGTCGTCGTCCGCCGCCGTCGCCACGTCCAGCCATCACCACCACCCTCACGCTTGGTAAGTCTTCCTAGCCCTCTTCCCTCATTCCATGGCCGTGGGACACCATGACCGAACCAATCCTCTCCCCTTTCTCGGCCGTGAACCCGAGTAGGCCGCCGGAGTCCTTTCCGCCGTCGCCGTCGTCTCAGCCGCCCACCGGTAAGCTCACCCACTAATCTCAATCTAGGCTAGTTGTATGCTTGTGTGGTTGATTGATTAGTTGCTAATTAAAGTGATTAGTGGATAATGTGTGTGATTAAGCATGTTGGGCTAGGATTAAGCTTGTGTGAAATGGGGCCGTGCGTGTGGGCCTCTAGGAAATTCGGTTTGGGCCTTGAAATGTCATAGATGGGCTGAATGGAGTGAAGTTGGCGTGAGAATTTATGGGCCTAAGGATTGTAATGGGCTTGGAGAACTTAATTCTAACTAATTGGGCCTAATTGAACCTAATTGAACCTAATTGGGTTAATGGGCCTATAATGGACGAAAATTATAATTAAATGGGCCCAATGATGGGTTGGAACATTAAAAGATGAGGCCCACTAATGCATATGGGCTTAGAGTGATCAAATGGGCCTAAAATGGGCTAAATGGGCTTAATTGGATAATCCTTGAAAATGGGCTTGGGCCCTACACGAAATTAATTCTAATTGGGCCTTAATTTCATAATGGACTTAAGATTTAATTAATGGGCTCAAGTTTAATTAATGGGCCTTGGTTATTATTAGGGCCCAACTGAAATTATTAAGCCCAACTTAATTAATGGGCCTAACCCATTTCATTCAACCTTGAACCTAATGGGCCCAACTTGACTAATGGGCTTTAAACCTTATAATGGGCTGACCTACCTTAATGAACTTAATTACCCTTGGGCCTTGGGCCGGGATTGGACCCATTCGAACTCGAATCCTTTAATTGGGCCTTAAACCGAGATAAGCCTAATTCAACTACACCTGATGGATTGTTTAATCATTGAATCATTAGTCGTGGGTTAATAACTCCCAGGGGACTAGCATGGGTGATTGGGTTTAGGCCGGGTTGTTAAGGCCGCTGAGATGAGATTCCAATCGTTATGGGTTTGGCCCGAGAATTAATATGGGATACTCTATTGAGCCTGTCTGGCTAGGGGATTGTGCGTGGGGCCTTTGAATCTCATATGGTCTGGTCTGACGAGCACATGTTCGCTTTGATGATTTCTTGATGTGCCTTGTACCTGTGCTCATATACCATAGCATGCATGCTCTGTGTTTAAATTGCTGGTTGCAATCATGAGGGCCCCGCATTCATTGAGAGCATGGCATGAGTCACCAGAGTTGTGACGTGAGAATGTGCCCAGAGGGGAAATGGAGAGAAAAGGTAGACCAACGTAAGGCGTTCGAGACGCAGTGTGGTAAATGCCGTAGGGCACTGTTGGGCGAGCCCTGATGGGATTTGGAGTGACAGATGGGCATGGTCTATTGGGACCCGTTATGGCCGATTGAGGCCTGAGCATGATCCATTGGGATCCGATATGGCCGGTTGAGGCCTGTAGCATTGCATATGGCATCTGATTGATATCTCTCGTGCCCGTCTGTATGATATGAACTGTGTTGGGATAATTTGCACGTCTGTTATTCATGTTGGGGTCTGGTACCGAGGAGACTGAGAGTGTCTGAACCCTGGTACGTGAGCCTAGTCCGTTGGATAGGACCAACCCCACTAGTATACGCTATCCTACGTTAGGATTAGTGGTGAGCTTATTGAGTTTCGACTCATGGGCGGTGGTTACCCTTCTTTTACAGATCCAGGTCACCCATGATGGCTGCACCGCCGATGCTTTTTGGACTGCCAGTGCAGATGGACACCGAGATTACCCTCCATTTTGATATGCACGCCACTCTGTGGCATAGGCATGTGACCACTGTTTAGTAGATCAGGGTGGACCTTATCTTGTACCCCATAGATATGAGGCCTGGTTTAGAGAGGGCCTGTTTGGCTTTGAGGGACCCCAGAGGGACTCCCCGATTCCCATGGAGGACGACCCGATCTGCTACAGCCAGCGAGTATGGTGGCGAGGTGGTCGACCCCGACCCATTGCAGGAGATGCCGTCACCTGGACGATCCGAGGTTGATGGTCACGAGGAGGGTGACGCGATGGGACACAGATGAGGAGGACCCCGAGGAGGATCCAGAGGAGGACCCAGAGGAGGACCCCGAGGAGGATCCTGAGGAGGAGTTCGAGATGGTTTGAGTTCTGCTGTACTGGTCTAGTCTTTTTGAGAGAGCGTAGATAGCTTGACTAGTGAGTTTCTTTTGGGAGTCTGTACCTCTATATAATGCTTAAAAGT
>JAGVVM010002180.1:0-22789 GCA_019149425.1 Psidium friedrichsthalianum
GTGAGTTTTAATTTATGCTCATATGAAGATCTAATTTACTACTCTTGGTCGAACATTGTAATTTCTCTCTTCTCGTTCTACCACCTGCTGTGTTGATTATAGAATTTGTTTCATTTCTTCACTCAAACAGAGTAAGTTTTTTTTTTTTGGTTAACAAATAACGATGTCCCTCAGTAAGTTAAGAAGGAGAGTTTGGACGACATCATAAGGCTTTTTTATTTGTGTATAAGTGTAATCGAATTTGATGATTTTTTCGTGAAAAAAATACTTTGGGATAATATGTTATCTGTGTATTAATTTGAGGTTTTTCATGATATTAATTTTTTTTTTTTTTTGAAAAGGAGAGTGATACAGTTGTCTCATGTATTAGTTTGGGATTTAATCTTGCGGAGGTATGGAGTGGGCCCAATTATATCCTCAGTTGTTGTTTGGATACGAAGACATACTGACTGACTGACTTCAACTAGTCTAGGCGTCCTAATTCTACGTCAAACTCACTATGGCAGATCAGACGGAAGATAAAGGCCGTCATAGCCCGGCCCTTCTTTTATGGCAAATAGTAAATTTTTGTTTTATTTTTTACTATTCATGATAGTTTTCTTCAACAGCGCCGGATCCCTGTCGTCTTCTGTCTTCATTCCTCTCGCCGCGCTCTACATGGCTGATCTCTCTCCCGATGGACCCATTTACTACTCCTTGATTAATGCTTTATCACTACTTCATTTTATGAGTCGACCACCGAAAGTGAGGGTCTGTGTCTTTTGCATAACACCCAATGGCACTTATTTTTACGCGTGGCTCCAATGTCAGACACCCTTAAATATCAGAGTGGCCTGTGAAAGCAAACCTAAGGCTTAAGTACCGATGGATTCGTCGATAGTTGCATCCTTATTTTTCAAGACTTTACGACCCTCTATTCATCTGTAAAATCTTAATTTATTAATTAATAATGCCAATCCATATACTCTTAATTATTAATATTTAATAGCCATTACCCATGTAAAACATACTACTATAAGTATATTTCAATACAGATTAGGTAACTTTAACTTTATCATATATTACAAATTTTTTCGAGAGGCTCCTACCCATGTTTGCGGCGACATTTTTTTCCACGTTTGAGTTATCGTTCATTACGACAATGGTCACCAAGCCTTTATAATTTTGAAAGATGTACGTAATCTGGTTAAAATAATGAATGAGCCGCTTAATACCATGACATACATTCTTGCTCAAATTACGCCCTGACGGTGGAACTTTCTAACTTTTTTGGAAGTTATTGGGTGATAGTTTGGAACATCTACCGTCCATACCGCAACACAAACGTCGGTGCTTTCTGTTTATCGGCATATAGCGACGCTGATATTGCATGCTCTTTGTACCAGCATGATCTCGGTGAGCTCGCGGAAGCATGATTTGCTATGCGCATATTGCTCGAGATGACGGGGATCGCGATCGTGCAGTTCCTGATTGCCCAAAGAAGCTCAGCGCCTATCTTCTCGCCAATGGGGGAGCGCTTCGTGTGTCCCTGAACATGTGAAAACCAGTAGATACCAGGCTGTTGTAGAGGAAATCGGTGAAGCTTGTGCGGCTGTTTGGGCCTCTAAAGCTCAAAAAACACGTCATATTTCCGAGAGAACATGCTTCTCTTGTCCTGTAGGAATTTGTAAGCCAGAGCTGTTAGTATTAGAACAATTACTAAGCCCACTTTCTTCTTCGTTCGTAACTTCCCTTTTCTCGTTTCGGATCTGACTATGTCTTCGTATAATGACGACGAAGGTAGACATCAAGGCCCGGGAAGAAATTAAAAGGTCTAAGAGAAGAAAAACAAAGGAGGAGTGGCTAGGTATAGTAGCTAAAACTTTTTGAAAAAAATTAAGTCATGACCTAGATTACATCCACGGTCAACAAAATTAAAGTCTGATAGAAGAAAACGAATGAGGTCGTTAGGAATCAAGACAGATAACTTCAACTAATTAAATAGATTAAAATCAAAATCCAAAAGGTTGGACATGTGAACATGCATGGGAGGTGCATTTCTTTGTGCTTTGTTGGCAGACATCAAGGATGATGTCTTTTGTATTTTTGTATAGTTCTATTGGCCGTCACGTGAATGTTTAATGGATTCCCTCATTTTTATAAATATTCTTTCGGCCTCTCCCCTGGGGTGCTCAGACCCGGTGATCACGAGTCGAGCGGCCATTTGCGACGGTCAACCAAGGCTGCTGAGTGAAGGAGAGGCGAGTCTGGCTCTTTTTAAAAGGGTTAAGGCAACAAAGGCAATTAAGAAAGCTGAAAAAAAAAAAAAAGATGGTATTACCAACCTCTCACAACATTATCATCGAATGAGAGGTGGTAATACCATCATTTGTGTCAGTGGCCTGTTTATACTAAGCTTTAATATTGCAGGCGTGCATCGAAGTCGTCCCAATTATATCTCAGTTGTTGGATAGAGGGAATCACATGCTTACGCGGTTTTCACTAGTCCAGAGTCTACGTCAACGTCAATATGGAGATCCAATATAATGTAATTGCGCTTCCTGACAAATGCTATTCTAACGTAACGCGAAGGCTATCTTTGCAATTAAATCTACGCAAGGTCATAGAGAAAATAAAAGAGGAATAATAATGAACATAAAAGTTTACGTAGTTCGATTCGAGTGTCCATACCTACTCCATGAAAAGAGATATCAATAAATAATCCACTAATAATCATGAAATCAGAGTTATATCGCTCACACACTCGAGTATTTTCAACATTAAATGAACGACTTAATTTAGATGGAGAAAGACAAAAGCATACGAAGAGCCTTTCTTTTGGTTCTGTCGTTTGTAGAGCTTTGCTGGGGCTTGAACAGTGGGTGATTTGTGCATGAGCTTTGCACGAGCTTGAAATTTATTTGGAATGGAAAACGCTTAAATGTATGAGCGATTGTACTATAATTCTCCGATTAAAAGTGATTTTTTTTTTTTTTGTATTGTTGCTCTTCCCATGAAGTATGTATCAATATTAAGAACCCAACTACGTAATTTATGGTGTCCATTATTGTCCTCGTTTATTTCTCGAATGATATTGCGTAAATTCAATTGCAAGATCTGATATTTTTCCATTATATTACAACAAATGCTTACACATAATGTTCCCTAGATACCTTTTTCTAGATCATTGTATGAGGTAAACCGAGGTTTTGGCCTGATCTTCCCATGATGACCCATTAGCTTACTCATTGATTAATGCTTTATCAAGACTTCAATTTATGAGTCGACCCCGAAAGTGAGGGTCTGTGTCTTTTGCATACAACAATGGCACTTATTTTTACGCGTGGGCTCCAATGTCAACACCCGTAAAATTATCAGAGTGGCCATGTGAAAGCAAACCTATGGCTAAGTGCCAATGATTCGTCGATAGTTACATCCTTATTTTCAAGACTTTACCAACCTCTAATTCATCTGTAAATCTTAATTTATTAATTTAATAATGCCAATCCATATACTCTTATTATTATATTTAATAGCCATTACCAATGTAAACATACTACTAATAAGTATATTAAATACAGATTAGGTAACTTTAGCCTTTATCATATATACAAATTTTCATGAGGTTACTACCAATACTTTCGGTGACATTTCTTTCACATTTGAGTTACCAACTCATTACTACAATGGTCCTAAGCCTTTATAATTTGAAGGTATACGTAATCTGGTTAAAATAAGGACTGAGAGCTTAATACCATGACGTAAGTTCTTGCTCAAATTGCCGCCCTGACAGTTAACTTTCTGATTTTTCTGAAAGTTACTGGCAATAATTTGAAAAAACCTACTGATCCATAAACTAGAGTCACAACCTTGTCAAAATATTCACCGAACCCTGCATGGCTTGAACTTATTATTAGGGACAATAGTTACTTAGATCATCATCATACTTTTGTTAACTTAACAATCTTGACTCTGGCTAGTGATTGTTCAATCACATGTACAGATTCTCAGGTGGAGTTACTAACTCCATGCAACATTTACTGCCGACCCCCACTAAAGTGACTATCCATCAACAGTTATTATTTTTCTGAAAATTATGTCACGAATGTTCCTTTGAACAGGTTGTATTTGGCTTTTGTAGAGTAGCCGCGAGTTCAGAAATATTTACTGATTATTTTCATTTGGAACGTGTAGCTTAGCATGATTGGATAAACAATTATCATTGAGCATTATAATCAATATATGGTGTAGCTAACATAAGGAAATCAATGATGAATTATCTTCTCTAAGGCCATGGTGAGGTCCCTTAGTTGGGAGGAGAACAACTCTTCACCTGCAAGTGAGGATAGGAAGGTTCAACTTCTTGTCGCCCTACTCCAAGACAGAAGTTTTTGGTGTTTGAACCTCATGATTCATTTAGTTCACAAAAAACGAATAATTTAAAAATTATCTCCTAAAGAAGATCCCTTGTGTTTCTTGAAATATTAGTTAATGAAAATATTTTCATTATTCACAACAATTTATGTCTAAATATTTTCATAGACGAGTCGCAATTTTTTTCATCGATTCATTTTTCCAAGCTATTCAAGGATTCATTTTTAGGATTTTTTTTTAAATCATTCAATTTCCTTGAAGTAAATGTGTTGGAAAGTAGATAAAGAATATAAAGAAAAAAAAAATTTAATGAGGTTCGGCAATAGGCCTACGTCCTCAGTGAAACGCCTTACCCTTCTCTCCTTCCTTTTTTTTCTTACTATTTTTCATCAAGTATGTACAGACTTACACACACACAATTTAGATGGACTTTTCTATAAGAAAAAGTCAAGCCTCTACCAATTAGGAAAAAAGCATCCTCTACAAATCAAGACGAAAAATAAAATCCCCTACAAATTAGGGAATTCTAGCTCACGCCAACAAAATACACCTTAGTTGGATAGATCACATGAAAACTTAGAACTTTCTGATATTGGTTGGCAAAATTTTGAAGTAGGTAGTGCTTATAATGTTGGTAACTTATTACGAATTTATTTACAAATTAGTAAAAAAAAAAAAAAAAAAAAAAAAAAAAAAAGTGATTTCCTGCATATCTACATTCCAATGGAGTAAAAAATTACCAACTCTTTAAAATTCTATCCAATAGGGTAACTTAAATTACCAACACCATTAGGAATTTGCTAGTTCCATAAGGTAGTCAATTATCATTTCCTCCGAACTTTCAGTAGTGTTATAAGAAAAGAACACTAAAAGAAGTTACCAACATTCATCTTTTCATGTCCTCTCCAATCCGTAAGATAATAGACTTGTCAAATCCAGACAAGAGATATTCGTTAATTGTATCGCATTTGAATCCAAAAAAGACTAATTCGTTGGACATGTTACCCAACATACATGTGTGACATGTTACTTAACTGCAAAAGAATCCCTCACCAGTCTTTAGAAAGTCAACGCAAATGACCAATAGTAAACAAGATCATGCTTAATCATCCAGGAGACAAGTCTTGTAAAATAAGAATCATGTACGGGAGATGTTCTTGGGGATGGGATGGGTTTGGGGATCGTCCAACAACCTTCGAACCTGCTTGGCGACCAGTTTTACGAGTGTCCCTTCATGCCTGTCAATTGCCAAATAAAATTGAAGTAAGCTCTTTGTAGCATAAGAAGTTTCCAATAATAGGATCCGATTAAGGTTTCAGCAGAGGGAATTATGAAAGTATGTACCCATTGTTGATATTGTTCAATACCCATGCACGGCAGGACTCAATCTCTTTGAGAGCTGACTCCCACCCCTCATAAATATATCTATCAACCGATTCCTTAAGTTTAAATTGAAGCATGTCTTCTCGACAACGATCTCGTATGTGTGAGGTTGCCACTTTAAAGAAGATGGGCAATATCGTTTGCCGCTTTCTTTTTTGACATTCAACCATTTGAGCTAGCTCGTCGAGGCACCATTTAAATTTGGCATAATTTTCAGAGAGAATCGGAATGAATATCTTGCGGCACTCGATGGCATTGCGAATCTCGTGATCAACACCTTTACCTATGAGGAATGGATCATTGTCGTCAAACACTCTGATTCCTGCAGCCACCAAGCTGATGTAGAGGTAAGCAGCAAAGCCAAATCGAGTATCAGGACTGCGAAAGGCCAAGAACACTTGCCATTTACTTTCTCTTCTTTTCTTCTGCAAAAATCAATGATGCACTGAGATCGAAGGAGACAAACCAAAGTGATGAAGAAGATGAAGCCAATGCGACTCATAAGAACGTCCCAAAAAACCAAGGTAACTTTTAAAGGAATTAGGCAATACCGGATCTTACGTAATAATTAGACATCAAGATAGGAAACATGGGGAGTCGTTCGATCCCATGTGGTCTTCAATTCACTCGAAACCTTCGCAGCCACCATTTTCACCAGCTCCCCTTCGTGCCCAACCACAAATATGTGTAAACCAAAGTTATATAGGCGTACAGTTTGATGCCTTCCTTCCCCTCTCTGCGATTCCGTATCAGTCATTCCCATCAAGTGCACAGGGGTTTGGATTAAGAGTTGCTGTTGACAGAGATTTGTAAAGACAAACAAACATACCCATTAGCAACGGTGTTTGATATCCATCCTTTGACTCGTGGTTTTAATTTTCCCTGATCCTTGTCTTAAAAAGAAAACAAAAAAAGAATTTTCACAATATCATTTTGCACATTCACAAGTTCAATTTGTCCCTTTGACTTAAGCTAGCTGGACACGTAATTATCCAAAAGGTATATCACATTGAGCTGGCTTTGAGTGATCAGATCCTTCTTCTTAAGTGGATAGATACTGAAGTCTGAAATAAGATACAGATACCTGCATCAATTCTAAAAATCATACTTCCGACATTTACCTTGTTTTATAGTGACTAGAATCCAACGATGTGCATTGCACGCTTAAAACACCTACAACAACAAACTAAATGTTATCACACTAAATGGAGTTGCTCATATGAATTTCACTACGTCATTATTGAACCAAAGTACCGACCATATATCAGATCCTCTAAAGGCTCCAGGGCACGTTTGTTTCAGAAAATAAATGATTTGAACAACACTATTCTTAAAAATGGCCATTTCTATTGCTTATAATAATGAACTAACAAAAAATATTTGTTATTGACTAATTATTTCAAGAATATAAGTGATCACTTTTAGGAAAATATTTTGCAATTTTTTTTTATTTTCAACAAAAGGGTGAGTTTGTTTGAGTGAAATTGTTTTCCGGTAATTAGTTTTGGACTTTCACTCGTTTGGTTTCTTGAAAATGACTTAGTCAACTGAAAATACTCTTTGGTCAATAGAAATTTCATGCATAAAATTAGGAAAGTAAATTCCTAAATCTAAAGAGTCGAAATCACTTTCCTAAATTGCTCATCTTTTGAGTATTTTAATAATTTATTTATTTTTTTATGGACTGATTATTTAAAGGCAAGTACTGGAAACACTTGTTGTGAAAAAAATGCAAGGCTTGTTGAATGAAGCTGTGGTGCATTGTCCAGGATTCCGAGAAGGAACGAAAGGTGTCTCGCAGGACATTGCGCTATTGATTTTCTCTCCGGAGACTTGTGTCTGATTCTAGATGTTGTGACCTCCGTCCGATCAGCTTGGCATTGCTAAAAAAGTGACCATCAGTAGTAACTCAACTATCATTGTTGCCGATCCTTATACTAAAGCTGAAATGCAGGCAAGGATTTCACAGGGTTTAGCTGAAACTAACAGTTCATACCATTCACGAAAGCTTGCAGAAAGAATTGCCAAACTGGTTTGCCAGATCTGACATTCCTTTTGAGACAGTTTTTACTCATATGTCGTTTCTTTCAGCACCTTGTTTGAAGAACTAAAGATGTACAAAGCATGGTTCTTTTTCCATGCGTGCATGATCAGATTTTATTTTCAAGAAAGATGAAAAAGCTAGAAAATGAGATATTATCTTCCAAGCTCCGTTTGTTTCACGGAAAATAAGCAATTTCAAGTAATTGATTGTATCGTTTAGAAAAATTAGTCAAAGAAAAATATTTTCATCATCGCTAACAATCTATATCAAGCTATTTTTGTAGGTGATAAAAAAATTCATTTATTTATTTTGTTAAGCGACATAAGTGATTACTTTTTGAAAAATGTTTTCCAAATCGTTCATTTTTCATGAAACAAATGGAGCTCAGTGATGAATTACATTTTAGTATATTTCGAGGTATGTTAATGCGTTCCCACTTTCCATTTTCTCATTTTGATTTCTATTAGTTATAGTAAGGAAGATGTCCTAGACTTAATCTGAAGGCAATCCTACTTCGGAAGATTGCATTTTACTTCCATCTCAATAGCAACTCCTTTATGGCACCTTCAGACATCTACTGAAGATGACTGGACTTTCTATTATTCGGACAAGTTTTCTCTTCTCCTTTTGTTCCCATGGTTTTCCCTCCTCTGCTCTCATTCACGCTATCCTCTCTCTATTTGTAACAGATCAGACTTGTCAAATTCAAACTCGAGACAGCCGTTAGTCGTGTTGCATCTGAACCTACCAACGACAGGTTCATTAAACAGATTATATAACACGACATTCATAACATGTTTCTTAACTCCAAAAGAATTGTGGCCAGCATTTAGAATAACAACACAAATGACGACACGTTTGATCATTGAGCAAACCCTCTTATGAAACAGGAATCACATATGCTATATATGAGTCGTTACTAACTTCAGGATTTTAATCAGTATTTAGTGGACAGGGATGGGGGTTCATGTGTTTGGGGATTATTCAATAACCTCGAAACCTCCTCGACGACCTGTTTCACAAGTACTCCTTCGTGCCTGTCAAATGCCAGATAAAATTGAAGTATAACAAGATTCCATTAATATGATCAAATTAAGGCTTTGGTGAGATTGATGGAATAAGTACCCAGTGGCAACTTTCTCTGATACCCATCCTTTGGAGGACCCAACCTCTTTGAGAGCTTGCTCCCACCGCTCAAAAGTAATTTCGTTGACCAGCTCCTTGTGTAGAAGCATGTCCTCTCCAAAACGATGAGATACGTCTCGCACGTTTGAGGGCTTCACTTTATAGAAGATGGGCATTATTTTTTGCCCCTTGTTCTCTTGCATTCAACCATTTGAGCTAGCTCATCAAGGCAATAACAAGAGGAGGCATAATTTTCAGAGAGAATAGGAATAGATATCTTGCAGAGGTCGATGGCATTCTGAATCTCACAGCCAACATATGTACCTATGAGAGAGGGATCATAAGCGCTAAACACTTTGATTTTTGCAGCCACAAGGCTAATGTAGAGGTAAGCAGCAAAGCCACGTCGAGTATCAGGGCCACGAAAGGTCAAGAACACTTGCCATTTAGTTTGTCTTCTTTTCTTCTCCGAAAAGTAAAGATACGCTGTGATCCAGCAAGACAAACCAAAATGATAGCGATAAGAGGTAGCCAATACAAATCATATGACAACCAATGTAACTTTAAAAGCTCTCACAAGATGAACAGAGAATTTTTACGAATATTAGACGCGTTGGCTCAAATGGAATTGGAAGGTACCTGATCTTATGAACATGGGGAGCCGTTCAATCCACGTTGTATCCAATTCACTCAAAACTTTTGCGACCACTGTTTTCACAAGCTCTCCTTCATGCCTGCCCACGTAAATGTGGAAAAATCATAGTTAGGCGTACAGTTTGGTTCCTTCTTTCCCCTGACTCTGCAATTCTGGATCGGTTATTCCCATACTAGTGTGCTGGGGGTAGGCTTCAGATTTCTGATGGATATAGATTCGCAGATTAGTAAATACATAGTACTTTTTGTGATACATAGACATACGTACATACCCGTTAGCAATGTTTTGTGACATCCATCCTTTTATCCACGCTACAGAACTTAGCGCTTCCCGCCATTCTAGCACTTCTTCTGAGCTGCACTGCTTCTCATGCTTCCATAAAGCCTCTTCAAAGTTACCATGTTGGCAAACTACATCAGCAAAAAGGACCTTATAGAATACAGGGAAGACTGACTTGCCATGCTTTCTGTGGCAATCCATCATCTTGGCAAGCACGCGGAGGCACCATTTACTCTTCGCATACCGCTGTGAGATGATGGGGATGGCGATTCTACAAGTCCGGATGGCCCAGAGAAGCTCCTGGCCTAACTCCTCGTGGACTGGGAGTGCATCATCATCTCTGAACACGTGGACCCCGGCAGCTACCAGGCTGTTGTAGAGGAAATCGGTGAAGGCAGTGCGTGTGTCACCGCCTCTGAAGCTCAAGTACACATCGTAGTTACGAGGGACGGTGCTTCTTTTGTCCTGCAGGAATCTACAAGCTTACATTGCGAGAAGGGCTAGTAGTGCATCTCTTAATAGCAAAAATGAATTTATGAAATAATTTTGCACGTTGAAAATTCCAAGTTGTCTTTTTGACTTGGGCTAGCTGGACGCATGATGCTCTGGAGTACCAAAAGCGAAGGTACAACCCCTGTGTTCCAAGGCAATGCCCTTTTAAACTAGGACCAAAGAGAAACAAACAGAACAACTAAGTTTTGGTTGCTGCAGCAGAATACAGAAAGCTGTCCAAGTACCTGCCCAGATTTTATTTCAACTGCGAACCCTGAAGCCTGAATCAATGGTGAATCAATAAGCACAGGGGGATCAAGTGTCTGAGAATCCTTCAACAACCTTGAAACCTCCTCGACCACCTGTTTTACGAGGACCCCTTCGTCCCTGCCATTTGTCAATTAAAATTGAAGCTAGCTCTGACTAGTGTAACAAGTTTCCAGCAGTAGGATCAAATTAGAGTTTTGGTAAGAGAGGAAAGTACCCATTGGATTTTCTCTGATACCCATCCTTTGGAGGACCCAACCTCCCTAAGAGTTTGCTCCCACCGTTCATAAGTACTTCTGTCGACTAGCTCCTCATGTCTAAGCATGTTCTCTCCCTTCACTTTAAAGAAGATGGGCAATATCTTTTGGCCCTTTGTTCTCTGCAATCAACCATTCGAGCTAGCTCATGCAGGCACCAATGAGAGGAGGAATAATTTTCAGAGAGAATCGGAATGGATATCTTGCAGTGGTCTATGGCTTTCCAATCTCATTTCTAAAATCTCTACCTACGAGGGATGGATCATCATGGTTAAAACACACTGATTCCTGCAGCTATGAGGCTGATGTAGAGGTAAGCAGCAAAGCTGGCTCGAGTATTAGGACCACGAAAGGACAAGAACACTGGCATTTACTTTCTCTATTTGTCTTCTCCGAAAAGTAAAGACACACTGCGATCCAGCAAACAAACATAGTGATGATGATGATGAGATGTAGCCAATTCGAATCATACAACAATTCCGAAAGACTGAACTAATTTTTAAAAAAGCCGCTCTATTTGTCTCGGTCATAAACCACACGAACTTTACATGCCTTCTCTATATGGGAATTGAAGGGAGGCCAAAGATCTATGATGAACACAGAGAACACTGACAAATAATCGGCGCTTGGCTCAAATGGAAATGGGAGTTACCTGATCTTATAGGCAGCCGTTCGATCCACGTCGCCTTCAATTCACTTAAAACTTTTGCGACCATCATTTTCACCAGCTCTCCTTCATACCTTCCCATGTATATATTTGTGAAAGCAAAGTTAGGCGGACAGTATGATTCCTCCTTTCCCTAACTCTACGATTCTGAACCGGCCATTACCATCCAAGTGCGCAGGGGTACGCATTCAGATGTGGGACGCATATAGACTCGTAGATTTGTAAGTACATAAGATTGAAAGATTCAAACTTTCCCCTTAGGAACGGAAGACATACAGACACACACACCTATATATATATATAGAGAGAGAGAGAGAGAGAGAGAGAGAGAGATACATACCCATTAGCAATGTTTTTTGATGACCATCCTCTAATCCTCGTTACAAGAAACAGCGCTTTCTGCCAGTCCTGTACTTCTGAGCTGAATTGCAACTCATGTTTCCTTAGAGCCTCTCCAAATTGACCGAATTGGCGAGCTACATCAGAAACATGCACCATATAAAATACGGGGAAGACGGATAATCCATGCTTGGCATGGCAATCCATAATCTCGATGAGCTCACGGAGACACCATTTACTCTCTGCATACTGCTCAGAGATGATGGGGATTGCAATCCTACAACTCTTGATAGCCCGGAGAAGCTCCGGGCCGATCTCCTCGCCGACCGGGAGCGCATCGTCGTCCCTGAACACGCGGACCCCAGCAGCTACCAGGCTGTTGTAAAGGAAATCAGTGAAACCAGTGCGAGTGTCTCCGCCTCTGAAACTCAAGAACACGTCGTAGTTTCTAGGGACGGCTCTTGCTTTCTCCTGCAGGAATCTGTACGCGCACACTCCCAGAAGGGTTAGTAGGAGTAAACTTGCTAATTCATACATTCTTATTTGTTCGTGACCTCCCTTTTCTCTCTTTGTATGTCTTCTTTCAATGCTTTCGGTTGTTGAAGAATCGATGCTTTCAAGAATGAAGTCATTGTTTTTGTTCTGCCACAAATCCAAGCGCCTCACATTGAAAACGTTGACTATATTTAGGGAAAAATGTCCAAAAAGCTCTAAACATTTTACATTTTTATTAATTTGATCTTACACTTTTTAAGCTTACCAATTTAGTCCTAAACTTTTTTATATTTATGCCAATTTAATCCTTTCAACAAATTTTGACAAGATATCACTAATATGACGTGGCAAGTGCTGATGTGATCAATTTTTGAAATATATTTTAATTTTACTATTTTTTCTTTTTTTCTCTTTTTTCTTATTTTCTGTTTTTCAGTAGCTGGCGAGGGTCACTGGACCCTTGCCGCAGCACGGAGAGGGCATCGCGGCCCTCGATCACTAAAAATAGAAAACGGGAGCAAAGAAAAAAAAGGAAAAAAAAAGAGAAAATATTCTTCTTTTTTTTTTTTTTTTTCTCGTTTTTTGGGTTTTTTTTGGTTTTTTTTTTTTGGGGGGGAGGGGGTGGTTTGGTTTTGGTTTGTGTTTGTGTTTTGTGTGTTGTGGTTAGGTAGGGAACCGCATTGGATAAGGTCGGTACCGGTCCGTGGGACCAAGAAACTGACTTGTCCACCTGGAATAGGTAGTGTGATTTTTTTAAAATATTCTATTTTTTGTCAAAAGTTTGATAGATGTTGAAAGTAACTTTAACGTAGGATGAAATCAATAATTACAGAGAAGTTATTAGTAAAGAAGAGATTATTCCATAAATGATATGTACTTTTTGGCCCTTGCGAACAAAAATTAATATACTCTGGGTCGATGCTAGTGATCGATTCGATTCCTTCTTAAGAAATAAGAACAGATTGGACCGGTAAGTCCTAATTCGAAAATTTGAAATTGAGAACCAAATCGTTGCCCACGGGAACCTCTCAAAATCTGCAAATTCGGTTTGGTTTGATCCGGGTTCCCAGGTTGGACCCGCTAATGCACACCTCCAGTTTCCGTGCCCTCATTCACGCTTCTCTCCATGCCAAACAGACTTGTAAAATTCGAACATGAGCATCTGTTCATCATATCACATTCGCCATCCAAAAACCGACGTATTATCAAGTAGAATACACAACATAGTTTGCGTAGCATGCTTCTTGACTCCAAGTGATCAACAATAGATGATGACGATTTGTCTCTTTTGAGGAAAATCATGTGCCAAAAATGAGTTATTACTAGCTCCCAGGATTGTCATTATTCAGTTTCGTATGCGGATGGCGTGATCATGTTTTGGGGATTCTTCAACAACCAGAACCTTGTCGACGACCTGTTTTCACAAGTACCCCTTCATGCCTGCCAATTGTCAAATAAAACTGAAGTAAGCCCCGAATGGCATAACAGTTTTCAGGAATCGGATCAAATCAAGTAAGCTATAAGTAGGATAAGTTTCCGATAAACGAGTCTGGGTGAAAATGATGAAAGTAAGTACCCGTCGGCGATTTTTCCGGATTCCCATCCTTTGGAGGACCCAACCTCCTTAAGAGGCTTGCTTCCACCGCTCATACCTACTTCTGTTGTATAGCTTCTTTGCTGACGCATGTCGTCTCCGAAAGAATGCGATAGGTCTTGCACGTCGAGGGGTTCACTTTATAGAAGATGGGCAGCATCTCTTGCCCCTTTGTTTTCTTGCATTCAACCATGTGAGCTAGCTCATCGAGGCACCAATAGAGGAGCAAAAATTTTCAGAGAGAATGGGATGGAAATCTTGCAGTGGTCGATGGCATTACGAATCTCACTAGCAACATTTTTACCTATTAGGACGGATCATCTATTCTAAACACACTAATTCCTGCATCCACAAGGCTGCTGTAGAGGTAAGCAGCAAAGCCACATCGAGTATCAGAGCCATGGAAGGCCAGGAAAACTTCACTTCTTTTCTTCTCCGAAAAGTAAAGATACACTGCAATCCAACGAGAAACACCGAAGTGATGATGATAAGATTTGGCTAGATCGAATTATATGAAATTTCGAAAAAGCCCGAGGAGACTTTTGAAAGCCACAAAGGGTGCGTTTGATTTGGCTCTTTTGGGAGAAGTGTTTGGGAAAATGCAAAGACCTTTGGGTTAAAATGGTTTTCCAAAATGTAAGTAATTTTTGGTAAATTGTAATTTCAAAATGCATTGAGAAATAGCTTTGGTTTAAATGGTGTTTGGAAAAGCACATTTAGCAAAGCAATTTTTACCATTTTAAAAAAAATCAACAAAGGCCGATGGCCGGCGATCCACTGACGATGCCAAATTTGGCTGTCGGCAACCTTGCTTGAGGTCGCTCGACCTTAGGTGAGCGTCGCCTGGGTTGCACAACCCCATGCGATCATCCCCTAGGTTGCTCAGACAGACGCAGGCAATCGCGACCTCTCCCTTGGTGTCCAGCGGCCATTTGGGACGGTCGGCCAAAAGCTGCTGAGTGAAGAGAGAGACAAGTCCAGCTCTTTTCAAAAGGGTTAAAGTTGAAATTTTCATAAATTCCTAAGGGCAGTAAAGGCAATTGAGAAAGTTTCATTAATTTGCGGAAGTTGCCACTTGGGCTTTCATCAGCCTTCCCAAGACTCACTTCTCCTCGAGGCGGTTTTTAAAATTTTCTTTATCAAACGCCCAAAATTGGGCTGAGGGCCCAAAAGGCAGCCGAAATCCATCTAGAACCACACAAAACGTACATGATGAGCAAAGAGAATACTTAGGAAACGGCAGGTGCTGGGCTCAAACGGAATGGGAGATACCTGATCTTATGTGGTAATAAGGCATCAGTATAGAGAAAATGGGGAGCCGTTCAATCCACGTTGTCTTCAGAACACTCGAAACCTTTGCGACCACCATTTTCGCCAGCTCTCCTTCATGCCTGCCCACGTAACATGTGTAAAAACCAAAATTAAACCGCCTAATACCAAAAAAACCTTAAACTTTAGTCTTTGTCCCAATTATACCCAAAACTTTTTTTTTGTCTCATAAAAAACCCCCAAATTTGGCCTTAGTCCCAATTATATCCAAAACTTTTTTTTATCTCATAAAAAACCCACAACTTTTACTTTTGTCCCAATTCTACCGATCTAATATTAAAAAAAACCTCAACTTTAGCATTTTTCCCAATTATATCCAAAAAAAAATTATCACATAAAAAAATCTCAAATTTTTACTTTTAACCAAATTCTACCACCACCAGCATTCTGTTTATAATTACTATTAGTTAATTTTACGTGGCTTGAATTTTTTCGTCAAACTTACCAATAAATTTTTTAAATTCAAAATAGCAGGTTTCAAGGATAGCAAGATTTAAAATTATTTGTCTAGATAATCAAATCTCCACGACTAGCCATTTTTGGGTGTTGAGTGCTAGGTAGAATCCGAAACACACCACCTTAAATGGCTTGTATCTTCCGACAATGTGTAGGAGAAGTATACAACATAAAAGAAGTTAATAGATTTTTTTTTTTATGTATTAGGTTGGTAGAGTTGGGACAAAACTAAAGTTGTGGATTTTTTTGGGTGTTAGGCCGGTAGAATTGGGATAAAAATAAAAGTTTAGGGTTTTTATGAGATAAAAAAAAGTTTTGGGTATAATGGGACAAAGGTTAAAGTTTAAGGTTTTTTTGGGTATTGAGCCCAAAGTTATGGGTTTTTTATGAGACAAAAAAAAGTTTTGGGTATAATTGGGACAAAGGCTAAAGTTTGAGGTTTTTTTGGGTATTAGGCCAAATTAAACATACATAACTCGGTCATTCCGGATCGGCCATTCCCATCCAAGTGCATGGTATTCTTTTTTTTTTTTTTCCTTCTTCCGCCCTCACCAATAATGGAAGTCTCTTTCTCAACAAAAAAAAGGGGTAAAAAATGATCAGCTGAACTAATGTCCGCTTGACCTTGCGTACGCCAGTGTTCTGCTAGTAATAAACAATTTTCACCTCACCAAATTGGGAAATTGTTCACCATTTGCAGCAGTGGCGTCAATCTCCGCTGGAAACGACGTCTCCGATGGAGGAATAGTCGCTGATGCTATAGGAAGGATTGGACATGATGGAGCAATCTCTATCGAGTCACCGTCATCTTCTGAAACCTTTGTTCTAGTCGAGGAAGGAATGAAGGTGGCGAATTCAGCTGCGAATACGAATTAATATGGAGTTGGCTGACTGTCTCCTTGGGAAGTTTGGAAAGACTTTTATTCAGCTCTGTCATCTACAATATGTCTCCTAAAAGAATAAAGTCTACCGATTGCACGCATCAACAAATCCTGAGCTCATTGAATGCATGCCCGCATTTCAATAAAAGAAAAAATTCACCTCTCTATGATTCTTCACTTAGGTTAGATTTTTTTTGCCGGATTGATTACGGCTATATTTCGTCCCATTTCCTTACATACCAGGATAGAGCTCTCACAGAGTTGAGAATGCCAAAGTCCTCGTAAGGGATCAGAAGATTTAAAATTTCAAAGAAATGATTCCTTTGCTGGAGAAGGCATCCTCTTACTGATCATGGCAGAGGATACCTCAAGGCAAGTACTGAAAATACTTGGTATGAACAAAATGCAAGGCTTGCTGAACGTGCTCTTGTGCAATGTCCAGGATTCGGAGAAGGAATGAGAGGTGTACTGCAGGGCACTGCGTGATTGATTCTCTCAGGAGACTCGGGTCTGATTCTGGATGGTGTGACCTCTGATCAGCTTGGCATTGCTGGAAAGTGACCGTCAGTAGTAACTTAGCTATCATTGTTGCCGATCCTTCTACTAAAGCTGAAATGCAGAAAAGGATTTCACAGATTAAGAAGGATTTAGCTGAAACCGACAGTGCATACCATTCATGAAAGCTTGCAGAAAGAATTGCCAAACTCGCTAGTGGAGTGCTGTGATTAAGGTTTGCCAGATCTGACATTCCTTTTTGAGACAATTTGTACTCATAGGAGTTTCTTTCGGCACGTCGTTTGAAGAACCAAAGACGTACAAAGCATGGCATCTTTTTCCATGCGTACGTTTCCACTTTTTCATTTTGATTACTATTAGTCATAGTAGCGAAGATGTACTAGACTTAATCTGAAGGCAATCTGTAGTATTTCTGAAGATTGCATTTTATATACTCTCAACAGCAACTCCTTTATGGCACCTTCAGATAACTAATGAAGATGGCTAGACTTTCTGTTGTTTGGACATTTTTCTCTCCTCCTTTTGTTCCCTTGGTCTCCCTGCTCTCCTCTCATTCATGCTTCTTTTGATATCCTCTCTCTGTCTCTAACAGATCACACTTGTCAAATTCAAACATGAAACAGCCGTTAGACGTGTCGTATCTAACTCTACCGATGACATGCCCATTAAACAGATTATATGACACGACAGTCGTAACATGTTTCTTAACTCCAAAAGAATTCGTGGCCAGAGGAAACCCTCTTCTAAAACAGGATTCACTGTGCTAAATATGAGTTGTTACTAACTCCAGGATTTAATCAGTATTCAGTGGATGGGGATGGGGTTCATGTGTTTGGGGATTGTTCAACCACCTCGAAACCTCCCTGACGACCCATTTCACATGCACTCCTTCATGCCTGTCAAATCCCAATAAAATTAAAGTACAAGAAGTTTCCAATAGTATGATCAAATTAAGGCTTTGGTGGGATTGACGAGATAAATACCCATTAGCGATTTTCCCTAACACCCATCCTTTGGAGGACCCAACCTCCCTGAGAGCTTGCTCCCACCTCTCATAAGTAATTCTGCTGACAAGCTCCTTATGTGGAAGCATGTCCTCTCCAAAAATGATGCGATACGTCTCGCACGCTTGAGGGCTTCACCTTATAGAAGATGGGCATTATTTTTTGCGCCTTTGTTCCCTTGCATTCAACCATTTGAACTAGCTTGTCGAGGCAATAACAAGAGGAGGCATAATTTTCAGAGATAATAAGTGTTGGAGCATAGTGTTATTGTGTGCCGCACATGCGGGCAATTACAACTCAAATTGTGGAATAACTGCCAAGGCAGTTACTTTTTGAACGTGAGAGATAAACTCACGTCAATTTCCAAATGAAACACAACTTCTCTCACAAACGAATAACGACACATCAGACTCTCTCTTGAACTTGAGAACGCTTGGACAATCGATTCTCGCAAGGCCGTCGTTGGAGGCTCTTAATCTGTGGACAACAGGTATGTTCCCTCGTGTGATCGTGCTCCGATCGGTGATACAAGTTAGTGATCCTTGGACATGTTTTCACATGTTTTTTTTCCGCACATTTGTTGTTTCGATTAGAATTCGTTTCACTCATAGGTATCAGAGCCATTTCAACTTCTTTTCCTGATCACGTGTTCACCGATTGAGTTTTTTTCCCGTTTCTTAAATTATTTGTGTTTGCGTTCGCACTGTTCATGCCTTTCTGTGATTGACTCACTTGTTAATGTGTAATCTAAACACATGGTTAGAAAGTAGACGTCGATACGAGTCTAACGAGTGGTCGCTCGTCGCCGGACGAGGCCAGATGCGGCCTCACGCGCCACACGCGCCGCGGCGGGGCGCGACTCTAGGGCATCGAAACAAACAATTATATTTTTGTAAAATTTGGTTTAACAAAAATAGATTTTAACCATACCATTGGGACGGGCTTGGTTATACGAGCATTTTGAGTGCTAGAACATTACCGAGGACGGCAGAAGACGCCGCACTCGTACAGAATGTGGTTGCTGGGATTTGAACCCACGACCTTCCCCACGGGCTTTGAGGGCCCAGACCACTGGGCCATCTTGTCTTTGGTGTCTATCGTTAATAAGTCTTTTATTTAAAGAATACATGGGCCTTGAGCCCGCGCGCGATGGGCCCAGCCCAATCCTTTTGACCGACGGCCCATTTGACCGTTGACCCATTTGACCGTCGATCGTGACCAGTTTGACCGTTGACTTTGACCGTTGACCCAAAAAAAAAGGTCTATCTTTAAGGTCTTGCATGACATTTCATTAGCATTTTTTTTATTACGATATATTCGTAATTATTGATTAAATGATGGATTTTAGTAATCCACTTTGTTCCGCATTCGTTGCAAGAACAATGTCATCAAGACCAGGACCTAGTACAGGATGGTACAGGCATAAAATGCAAACACCAATAAGGAGAGGTACACCTCAGCTAAGGTGAGAACGTAATAGGAATTGAGGAGTTGCGCAATATAGATGGGATAATAATAGTGATATTATATCTCATGTAAAGACGGTCAACGATATGATCCAAGAGATCATATGGAAAGGGCAAGAAATTAGTGCTGAAAATGCGTTTTATGCATTAAGGAACACCATGCCTGAGGAATGGCATGGGATGATGCATAGCATATGGCTTGATCACGTCATTTACAAGAAGTTCGTGCTGCATTTCTTGAACGAGTTCTTAAGGATTGGGGCGATGAAGACATCGTCGCTTAGAATGAATGGGTCTTGGCGCAGACAGAATGCGCCTTGGCGTCAAACCAAGAATTTCCTGAAGGGTTTTCCAATATTACCTATTTGGGTACCTGATTTGGTTGCAAACCCTCCTGATGACCTTAAGAATTCCCTTCCTTGTACAATGGAGTGTACATTGGTTCATAGTTTAACTGAGAAAAATGAGATAACCCGTGATTATATTTAAGTTTTTTTTTGTAGTTTTTATTTTATTTTATGTCTTGAACCATGTTGCCCTTTTTTAATCTATTAATGCAAATTTATATGTGAATTTCTGTAAATTGGATGTTTGAGTGGGGAGTTCTAAATAGTTTGGGTAACTTTGAAAGAACTTAATATTTTACCTAAATGATTACATTAATGATAATTTCAAATGAGGATCCTTAGATGATGATTGGGGAACCTAGTGAACTTTCGACTTTAAGTCCTTACGTGAAATTATGCATTATATAATCAGCTAGTGTAAATAGAATCCATAAATATTAGGTAATATTAATTCGTGCAATATGTTTAAAACACCTCAAATTCAGATATAATGGCACCGCCTCGAAGACATTGTGGCTGAGCTCAATAAGGGCGAGAAGCTGAATGGTGACAATTATGAGATTTGGAATATGAAATCCAATATGTGCTGGAAGAGCTTGAGGCATTAGAAGCCCTTAACCTGGTCATGATAGAACCAGAAGATGGAACCACTGTGCAGCACAGGAGGGATAAGGAGGCCTTCGCTGCTTGGAAAAAGAAGAATTCCACTGCTCGCATTACGTTACTGAGCAGCATGGATAATGATATCATGCGTGAGTTTAGACAGCATGAAAATGCAAAGGATATGTGGGATGCATTGAAGGTTAGGTTTGGGCAGACATCTGTCACCAAACTGAGGCAGCTCACCATCAGGTTCGACACATACAAGATGCCACATTGGCATAATATGAAGCAGCATTTGAGGCGCATGTCGAACATGATCAGTGAGCTGAAAGATGCAAGTCACACATTATCTGACGAGCAGTAAGTGCAGGCAGTGATCCGCTCTTTGCCCCATAGTTGGAGCACATGAAAGTCAACCTCATCCATAACGAGAATGTTAAGACCTTTGAGGATGCAATGTGCCACCTTGAGCTAGAGGAGGATCGCCTTTTGGCAAATAAGATACAGACTAATGTCTATTTGCTGGCACTAGTTCACATGGAGCTTCGAGCTCTAAGTGCAAGCATTCTGGAGGTTTTAAGAAGGGAAAGGTAAAGGAGCGGGACCATCTAACAAAAATCGAAATTTGAAAAGCATGGCAAAAGGAAACGTCCCTTCAAGAAGAACATTTCTAGGATGAAATGTTATAACTGTGGCAAGAAGGGTCACTTCACTCGTGACTGTAGCGAGCCGAAGAAGGTAGAAACCCTTAAAACACTTGAAAGTATTAGTTACGTTTCAAGTTCTATATTTCTAACCGAATCTCATCCTTTGTAGATGTAGACTCATGGGCCACAGACCATGTAACCAGAGATAGGAATACCTTCGTGGAATTTCGACGAATTCCACATGGAGCTAGGTGGATTTATGTAGGGAATAATTCAAGAGTTGAAGTTAAAGGAGTTGGCACATGCCAACTATCATGCGAGGTGGTCACACTTTGTTCCTACATGATGTTCTATATGCTCCAGAGATTCGTCGAAATCTTGTCTCTGTGTTGGTTTTAGTTAAGCTTGGTTTTTGTATGAATTTCATGACAATGGTGTGGATTTGTTGTTAGGTACAACTTTCTACGGATCAAGTTATTTTGTGGATGGCTTTATTATGTTGGATATTGAAAACACTAATGTGAATGTTTGTTATTCCCTATTCACATCTACTCATTCTAGTGATAATGATGTGAACATATGGCATGCAAGACTTGGCCATATTGGTCAACAGCGTATGAATAGATTAGCCAAAGATGGCTTAATGGGCAATATTGAGAAATTTGAATTGCCTACTTGTGAGCATTGCCTCGTGGGAAAAAACAACTTGAAAGCCATTTGGAAAAGGAACAAGGGCTGAATTCCCATTGCAATTAATCCATATTGACATCTGTGGTCCTATAAATGTTAGAGCAAGGCATGAGGCTGTTTACTTCATCACTTTTATAGATGATTTTACTCGATTTGGATATATCTATTTGATCTCTCATAAATCTGAAGTATTGGGTTGTTTTCAGAAATTTATGACCTTAGTGGAAAATCAATTAGATAAGAAAATTAAAGTGTTAAGATCCGATCGAGGTCGAGAATACTTACTGATGAGTTCAGAAATTTATGTGATGAAAAGGCAATAGAAAGACAGTTGTCTATCCCATATACTCCGCAGCAAAATGGTGTTGCAGAGAGAAGGAACAGAACCCTAATGGAAATGGTTAGGTCTATGATGGCACATGCTAATTTGCCTATCACCTTTTGGGGTGATGCGTTGTTGACTGCCGTCTATATACTTAATCGTGTGCCTACAAAGTTAGTTTCTTCCACCCCATATGAGTTATGGACAGGTCGAAAATCAGATTTAAGTTTTCATAGACCTTGGGGTTGTGCTGCCTATACTCATGAGACCTCTCATAAATATGAAAAATTAGGTCCAAGAGGCAAAAAAGAGTATTTTTATAAGATACTTAGAACACTCAAAAGGATATGTGTTCATAGGCGAGCAAGAAAGTGGAAGTGTAATTGAGTTTGAATCTCGAAATGTCATATTCTTAGAGAATGATTTTCAAAAAAGGGTGAAATAGGTAAGACTATTCTCTATTTGAGACACTGGATCAAGATAATAGGATAGTTGGATATAATGATCAAAGTGTGAGCAATGTGAGAAGTGGGAGTTAAGTACTAATCGTCTCAATTGCAACCACTGATGAGTCAATG
>JAGVVM010002181.1:0-20151 GCA_019149425.1 Psidium friedrichsthalianum
CCCCCCCCCCCCCCCCCCCCCCCCCCCACCCCCCCCCCCCCCCTTCCTCCCCCCCCCCCCCCCCCCCCCCCCAAAAAAAAAAAGATCACTTTTCATCATTGGATTGGTTTTTGATGTCGATCAGGCCGACATCGACAGAACATCACGATATGTGTGGTTAGTGGAGTTCGAAGTTTATATGGTACATGTACTTTTCATTTGATCCAAAAAATGTTAGATTAGACAAATAAATACAAATAAAATATAGATCAAAGGCGAGAAAAAGGAAATTGAGACACAAGATTTATCTTAGCTCACTTTTAAATTAGGATTATATCCAGTAGATTATTCCACTATAATTAGCACATCCTACTTCTTTGTTTCAACTCTTAATTACAAGAACAAGACCCTCATGCTATTTAGTAGATGGAGAGTATGAACCATACCCAACAGTTCATTCTTGATATATTCACCAAATAACGGAACAGATCGAGGGCCACCAATCGAACACTACTCTCATACTATTTGTTAGGAGTGTATATTCTAAAGCCCGTTATCTTCATCCGAAGAGATCATCAAGAGGGAGCCAAGTCGAGTCTGTTAATGCATTCAGTTGAACTCACATTCACTAAAAAGCTTTAGTTAATGAGTTATTAGTCAACTATGATATATTAACTGCTCTACACCATATCAATTACTTGTGTGAGACTTTTTTAGCACAACTCACACATGTAACTTAACAAATAAGTCCAAGGCCAGCATTCTCGGTAAAGTCACGACATCGAATCTTCCTCTACACGAGGTATTCAAATCCTTGTCGATGTTAAAGGATGGTGAACATCTCGTTCTCTACATCCGACGAGGGTCAAAGGGTTCCGCTAGTGGCCAAATCGGAGGTGGCTCCACCTCCTGGCCTCTCTTCCTTCTCTAGCTGTCGCTTCAATTAGTAGAAATGTTTATTTTTCATATTAGATTGTGATGTCACATACTTTTGCGGATAACGCTGCACATGACCACGTACCCAACCAACATGTCTTCAATTAATTGCAGATGGCAACTTGAAAAGTGACGAGACACCCTTGAGGAGCGCCAAAATGTACAACCCCCTCAAGAAATAAATTTGGAAAATAGAAGCAGAAGGGAGAGCTTATTTTCGGAAGTGAATCCGAATCGAACCTAATGTTTTGTTATTTGTCGTTTTGGAGCTTATCTTGATATAGCAACTTCATTTCGCTGGCCGGACTGAAACGTCATCGATCGAAGACCATCTTAGTGGCAGAGTTGGTACAGGCATTAGGAATGTCGTGTCCTCCTCACCCATTTATCGCGACATGTCACTTCTCGTATGGCTGAGGCCAGCTCCACTTTAGCTGTTCCCATTTTCATCTGGACCTCTTGTTCCTCGCAACCCTTCCGCAGACTTGGACAATCCCATCATCTTCATCTCTGACGTTAAACCCTAGTTTCGAGGCGCGCGTGCATTTCGAGATGGGGGAGAAATGATCCGCTAATCTCTGTGTGATTTTCTCGGCCTAGTCCTGCGAAGCGCGGGCCGTTTAGCCGGTCCCTCCGGACACATCTAGCGCGTGTGCAAACATCTCTTGTGACCCGGAGTAGATGAGTTACGTGCCTAAGAGATACCCCTACTATAACCACACGGTATCGGACAGAGGCGGGTCCAAACTCTGACTACGTTTTGAAAACTTAAATATGTCAAATCTATTTGTATGCCTAATGCATGTGTAAGTTGTATTAAAGAAGCCTTGCAGCGGAGAATTAGCGTGGTGTGGAGCGATTAATATATTCAAGTAGGTGCATATCTCATTAACTTAAGCTTTTGATGAATATATGTTCGATTGCGTATGCTGATAGGCTGGAACCAGAGCTTCCTCTTGAAGATCTCCTCCAAATATCGGGTTTCTACTACGTGCTCCTAATAACTTGGTAAATGTTACTCTTCCTACTCTATTTGGGTACATTTTCTCATAGTAAAGTCCAAAAAATTCATATAATTGCACCTGTGTTGGGTTCGTAAAAATCTTGGAGTCATACACGCGTTCGAATCTGGGGTAAACCAGCCACAAGTCCCATACTAGAGTTTTGAAGGACATCGTCGCAAAATGCCAAGAACCCGAAGGGATCGATCCGGAATCGATGCATCATCATACGATAGACTTCCAAAGCTTCTCCAGCAAAGACAAAATTCAATCGGTCCCCAAATCCTCTGCAGGTTCCTCAGGGATTCAACACGTTCGTGCTTGTTGGGCCTCTCGTTTACGTGGGTACACACACACACCCAAAAGATTGTCAGGACTCAATGACGCTCTCTCGACGGGACCATCTCCATCTTGACTCCGGCTTCCGAATGCCCCGGAAATCGAGTGTTCTTTTCGTGTTTTCAGGGGTGGTTTCATTGGCATGAAAGCTACTTCACAATGGCGGAAGTGGGGTAAATGCGCGACAGCGCGATCGATTGTTCTTCGACTCGTACCTGCTCTTGAATCACCTGACTGGTGAACGTAATGTGTCTGAAGTATCTTTCCATTTCTCTGGGAACACCAATCGAATCCATTCTGGCGCAAGGGTTTACAGTAAACATCAGTCGGCATTCTTCTTGCCTTACAACGGAGCAAGAAGGAGAAAAGTTTGCCGGAAATGTGGCGAGACTTGCATCGGAAGGTGAAACAAGAATCAGATTCATATAAATTTTAGATTCAACGTGGAGAAATTCGGCGGGAGAAATATATCCAACAAGTTGCTGAATAATGATATTGTCACAAAGCTTAATGAAGCTAGGTTCTCACTATATTAGACCTGTCAAAATGGATCATACACACATTTCTTAACCCGTATATGATGGTTGAGTTAGTTATATCCAATTACGAGTTATAAATGGATTTAAACATAATACTTTTTTTTGTTGTCAAATATAATATGAGTGTTTGATGGATTGTCTTTACGACTTACTTAAACTTAAACCCACACTTTCTCTTTATTCTCTCTCGTGATCACTCAATCTACACTCAAATCTCAGTTTCGGCCTGAGGTTTCCTAGATCAAGCTAAATATGAAAGTGTTTTAAAAATATGAATCGGATCAGGCATATATTAAGAATGAGTCGGGTCGAGTATACCAGTGTATTTTGATCGGACTAGTTTTGACCCGACCCCACCCCACCCGAATGACGGGTTTACACCGTGTCATAGTTTTTCCTACGTCTAGTTGGACCAGTTTTTCCGTTCTTTTTCACAGCGACTTGATGAACATGAGGGCCATAGCCAGTCGCGTATGAAACGCCTAGAGAAATTATTCGACGCCGACAGCGTCCGCGTGGCCACGCTGCAACGCCCATAACGACGCTCAGAAATTTCGATACTGTTCTTGCTGACTTTACCAAATCAACATGTTTCCTTAAGCCACACATGACGAAGCCAACCAGCTTCTGTTTCGTTCATGTGAAAGGGTGCGCCCTCAACCTGCATTTTGTAGATTGTTTGAACTATACGAAAAATGATATGGAATAAGCGCACTGGAAGTCCTGAAACTTGTCATGAAATCTCAATCGAGTCCTAAAATTTTAAAAAATAGAATCAAGTACTAAAATTGTCACGAAATAATGTACAATTGAATTCTTAAACTTTCAAAAAGTACAATCAACGGAAGGATTTGAGTTCACCAATTTGATAAGTTTTAGGGATTGTTTACACTTTTTAAAGGTTTTAGAACTCAATTGCATTTCTATGATAAGCTTTAGAACTTAATAGCATTTTTTGAAAGTTTTAGGGACTTAATTGACTTCCATGATAAATTTTAGGATTTTCAATATATTTATCGAAAAAAAGACATAAATACACGTACTTATGTGATCAATTCGGCAAAGCAGATGGAGAGCCGATGTCAGCTCCTTGATGCATATGATTCCGTGTCTGAAAGAGCTACGGCTTTTACTTGTAAAATTCTCCTTCAGTTTGATGTCGTTTTGCTCTCTTGGTCCCCTTGATCAACTTTGTCTTGTTTATGTAGGAATCCCGAACCCATTTTCGAAATTTATAACTCTTTTCGATGATATCGCATGTCGTATTGCATATTGTTGTAGAGCCAATCGTGTCACAGAAGATTTCAAAATCCGAAATCGGGTAACAATCACGTTGGTAAAATAGAGGAGGATGATTGCTTCGGTGATTGCAGGACGAGGGATGCCGTTGACGCGAACTTACCTTACCCGAGATAGTAGTTCTGATCTTCACGTATGGCGTTTGGCAGAGAGTTACTGTACAACTATGGCAGTAGATACATTTTCAAATGTGATTGGTTTGATTTGTTTTTTTATTTATTTTTTTGGGGGGGGGGGGGGTGGTTTTAAGGATTGGTTTGGTTGTTTAGAAAGATGAATCTTTGCAATGTCCATTACTTTATTTGAGGTTTATCTAATGGTAACAGTGACCAACTGATGGAAGTTGGGCTTCTTGATGGAAGTAATAATGGTGGATTGGTGGGTACAATACCAACCTTCCAAAAAGAAATCTAAGGAAGTGTATAAAGCAAGGAAGGTTTTTCGTTGGGTTAGGTGATTGACCACGAAAGCCCAATTACACCCAGGATCCGTACCCTCTGCAAATTTTCATGCTTGATTTAAAGGTAATTACACCATTGCAGTTACTGAAAAGGACTAAAGTGGCTCTATATTTTGAAAAATTCACAAAAAAAAAAGAGAGAGAAAGACACCGGTCGAAGACCTTAGGCTTCTTTTGTTTTATGGAAAACATTTTCCTTATTTTCCAACATTTAGATCTCTTAGGAAAATGAGTCAACGAACAATGGTGGACTAGACCTTAAATTCAAGAAAAAGATTTCCTCTTTAAAAGTTGAAAATCATTTTCTAAAATATGGCTAGGTAACGATGGACCGGAAACTTTGTGCATGGACGTAAAAACCCCGATGCTCGTTCCCGAGGCCCTTGGTAGCGAGGCAGTATCCTCAGCGATAATCCATTTAAGTCTTGCCTGAGATCTTGGCCTTCGTGTTCAGGTCCATCCAGGCTGGGCTTGGAACCCGATGCTCGTGCCCAGGTTCATTGAGGCTTGACTCTAGGCCTAACCTCCATGGACCTAGGTGCAGGAATCGGGGACCAGGGCACGGCTTCGATGGATGCGGGTGCGAGCACTGGAGTCTCGAGCCTGACCACAATGGAGTCGGGCATATGCATCAAAGACCATGGCTTGGTCCAAATAAACTTGGGCATAAGCGCCAAGTTCTAAGCCCAACCTCGATGGACCCGAGGTCCAGCCGTAGGGGGTCGGATCTCAGGTGTTGAATTTGGGGCCGGACTTAATGGACCCAGGCACAGGCACCAGTACCCTAGTCTCTTGCCTAGCCTCGATTGATCAGGCCTAGGCGCTAGGGTCCCTGTCCCTAGGGTTGGGTTCTAAGGGCCAACCTCGATGGACCCAAGATGCAAGTGACGAGGACTTGGGCTTGGCCTTTGTAGAATCGGGTAGGGGCATGACAAAGCCAGACATGAGCATTGAGTTCTCAAGCTCTGTTTTGGCGGACCCAAGGCCAATGCTTGTGCTCTTGTCTCGGAGTTAGATATCTAGGCTTGAGCCCCCAGTGCCTATGTCTACTCATGCGCAAGTCACTAGCGCTTGAATAGAAAAGTCAACACCATCCCGTTAAGGACAAGTTTTGTTGTTCATATATCAAGGGTTAGTAAGGTTTTGTGCTAAGTTGGTATGGAAGAACTATGGCAAGCTTGTTTATTTCAGAAAATCAATTATATACCAAGCAACAAAAAATATATTCCAATTCATTTTCTTATTTTTTTATCCAAACACCGAAAAATATTGTCATTTTTTCTAAAAATGGCCAAGTTTGCATGTTTGCCAATTGCAACTAGCGTTTGCCCATCGTGTTATCGATTCTGCTTGACAAATTGACCAAAGGCAAGACCTCAAGTCTTGCTTCTAAACATGTCATGCATTATAACGATCAAATCTTGCCAGCCGATGGCCTATCGCAAATGCTAAGCCTCCAAAAGGAATACTTAGGCGATTACTTAGGATAGTGATCGCTTGGGGAGGATTTTCCTTATGAATAACTTTATAAGGTCTTTCCCATTTGATAAGGAAATGGGAGCATCGTCATTCCCACTTAAAAGACTGAGGTCCTCATCATATTTGGCCGCATATCGCCTTTACCCAAACTGTCTACTCGCCCCATCGACCCACTCTCTTGTCAAATCGACTTGGGTGTAGTCCACCTTTGTATCATGAATTTACTAGATAGGTTCATGCCCCACGCATCACGAGCCAGATTGTTGCACGTGAACCTAATGCATTTCACCTGGATCAAGCCTTCAAAAAGAGTGCTTAGATGAGTAATCATGACAGTGACCATTTGAAGGTAAGTATCACTCATGAATCCTTTTTTGAAGGTCTCTCCCATCGGGTATTTGATCTCGCTTAATCTACCATCGTTTGATTTATTGAGTCTTCGCCCATCAGCTTAACTCTTTCTTGTCTTTAAGAGGAAGTCATCCTAGATAAACTAATCTCAACACATGAATTCCATCAAATAAGGCACAATTTTGATGCGGTGACTTGAACTCTCGTGTGTGGGAAAACAATTTAATATGGTGCGTCCAGGTTACACCAAATTTAATTATGGAACACACCAAATTTAATACTCTTCGCCATTTCCTCATTTAAAGAGTATTATAGGTAATTTGGTACCACAAAGTCCTTGCAAGGAATTCTTCGTCCCCACTCTACCTAGACTGACAACTTCTCTTTCCAGGGTCAATATATCTGCCGGGCCACCCCCTCTAGTCCGCAATCTCCCCTAGAGAAATTTCTTCCTTTTGGAGAGAGAGAGAGAGGGAGAGAAAGATGGGCAACTACAAGTTCAGGCTATCAGAAATGATACCCAATGCCTGGTTTACAAGCTGAGAGGCATGGAGAAAGCAAGAAGCCACCATCACCACCAAAGAACCCTCCTCCCTCCAAACCCAGAAAAAGCAACCACCCACCACCACAACCACCCGCCGCCGCCGCCGCCACCACCACCACCAAACACCACCACCCCCACCACTCTCTTCCAAGAAAGTCTTACCACTTCACCAGAGATCTCCACCAAAATCAAAACTTCCAAGACCACTCACAGCCCCACTCTCACTTCCCTCATGACCCACCAAGGATATACCATCCAGGCCAGACCCAAAACCAGTCCATTACCCTTTGCTCATGCCAGCCCTGTCCTGATGAGGTCTCCTCCAGTGTCTCCACGGTGACGCTCAGCCTCAGCCTCTTCCACACAAGAGTTCCGTCTGGACCGCCTTCTCGTCGCCGAGTCGCCACCACTCGACAAGACGACTTCGTGTTCCTCCTCTTCTTCCTCCACCTCAGCGCGTGGAGTCAACTCTGTCTCCGGCAGCGACACCGTCATCCACGTGGATCAACATTCCTTCGCCAAGGAACCCAAAAAGCCGCACTCGAAGCAGGACTCGCTTTCGCAGCTTCAGCTTCCTCCCATCGCGACCAAGCCCAAGTTCAAGCTCAGAACCAGCTCAGCGAAGCAAGAAGAGAACAATGTCTCAGCGAAAGAACAGCACAAGACCGGCCAAGAAGACGATCTTCAGCGGCGAATTATTCTCATTCTCCAGGAGTGAGCTGAAGACCAAGTCCCCGAGACTACTGGCGAAGAGAAGTCGAGGGCCACGCACGGAAGAAGAGCTCACGGCGGCGTCACTCAAACGACAACGTTCGGAAACAGCTCGGCGGTGGTGAGTCGTCCTCGGACCCCGCGAGAGACTTCAGGAGAGTCGATGGTGGAGATGATCGTGGAGAACAACATCAAGGCTTCCAAGGACTTGGAAGAGCTTCTCACTTGCTATCTGTCGCTGAATTCAGACGAGTATTCATCAGGTCATCGTGGATGGTTCAAGCAAAATTTGGTTCGATCTGAGTGATTTGTCCGGTTTGAAGGAACTGATAAATTATTAGGTTAGTTAGATTAGACTTTGACTTTGATATAGGGACTGGTACCAGTTCTGTTAAATACGAAATCCTGCAAATTTGCATCTGAAGAATGATTTTCTAGATCGATTTCTTCCGTGACATGCTCAATTGGTGTAATGATCTCTGTAATGCACCCTGTGAAGTGATTAAGTAACTTCACTAAACCAGCTTTTGTGAGATCTTTGATATGACTCAAAATGTGACTATGCTAGATACAAGAAGAAAAAAACCGTGTGGTTGTTAAAGGGGATGAAGATCCTAATTTAAAGTTTAACTGAAAAATTAAACATGTACGCAAGGTAATATGAATCAATAGTCAAGTGTTTTGATATTTTAACAGTCTTTCATGCACAAATCAATTGGGAACGACGAAAGAAATTTACTAACGAGATAGGCGACTCCGGCGATATAAACCGAAGAATACTCTATTTCGATACCACCTAAGAAAGTTTTCAATTCAATGCATGACGAAAATATATAAACGTAGCAATCAAGTGAAATAGAATTATTTTTCCGCTGCCCGTACAGAATTAATTTTCTCATTTACTAATTTTATGCAGACAAACATTCTTGTCATGATCTGGACGAGCCTTTGTGGCAGGCAAAGAAAGTGATTACCCAGAGCCAGAAAACGAAGGATAGAGCAATAGTGACATGAGTGTGGGGTCGACTGTGACTGTGGATAGGGATATTAGCTAGGTCTGGTGACTATTCTTTAAACGGTGTCTTTCTACTTTTTTTTTATTTATTATTTCTTTTTACCGAGCCAATTTTGGAAAAAGGGGAGGTAAGTATTGAAGAGTGAATAATGAGGCTAGGGCGCGCACGACAATAATTTTGACATAAAATTTCTACTTCGAAAATGCTTTTAGAGCAAAAATCTCTTTAGTAACATAATTTTGAAACAGAAATTATTTAGTTGATTAATTTCATTTTCTACTTTTGCTTCTAGAATATTTTTTTGCTACAATTTTAGAGGCACTTTAAAGAATAGAAAAAAATATTACTTTTATCTAGAAGTAGAAAAATAAACTTCTGTTCAGAAGCATAGCGAAAGTGTTGTCATGCCCGCCCTTAAATATATTGTTTACAGCACATATAATTATAGGCACACGAGCACGCACACGAGTTATTGAAAACCCATGTCAAAAATATTTTTGGACGTTGCATAATATGTGCATATTTTTACATGAGAGAGTTATCTTTAAAAAAAAAAAAAAATAAATTATCATATAATATGAAAAGTATAAAGTGCACCGGAAGTCCTAAACTAGGGTGATCAAGTTCTAAATAAAACAAAATTTGAAATCCTTGTTGTGAAAAAACCACATTCAAGTTATTTCAATGAGCAATACCTAAAATGGCCATGTGTCACTTAACGATTGCCGTTGCACTTTTCATATTACAGGATTTTGTCGCATTTTTCTCAAAAGTATTATGACTTAATTGATCCAATTGAAAGTTGAGGACTTCCTTACTAATTTCTGGCAATGGTTTGGACATGATTAAATCGATTGAAAAGTTTATAGCACTATGAACATAAGATTTAGTACTTGTGGTCCAAATTTCCTAGAAAAATGCTTTGGTAACCGTATTCTATCATCAAATTAAATAAAGGGCTATTATTGACTCTTCATTTTGTAGCGTGTTACTTGATCACCTCTTTGCCGGTTTGTTTCACATAATTTCCAGAATATTGCACATTGCACCATTTGATGGTCTTACTCATACAGAAAGTTAGTATGTGATACGAGAAAATTATAACCAGTATTTTCAATTATTTTAAAACAAATGAATATATTGATATTTCAAAAAGCTAATATTGGAAGTGTCAATTAGTTTACTTGGTTCAAATATTATATTGGGGGAGTTGAGAAAATACCAAAAAGTCATAAACATATTATATTAGTATCAATTCAGTCATAAACATTTTATTAAACCATTTATTCCTAAACATATCTGTTTTGTACCAATTTAGCCCATACGATCAATTTAACTGAAAATCGTTGACGTAATGACATCTTACATTGCACTGCATGGCTGTTGTGGACAATTTATGTAGTTTTTTAGTATCTTTTTACTTTTAATTGTTTCCCTTTCTTTTTTTTCTTTCCCATTCCTTTTTGTCGATGGCTGACCAACCTTGGCCACCACCCACATGAAGGATTTATCTGATCGAATTGGAAGAATGGCAGAGATAAGGCAGGTTCACCCGAAAAGGGCTAGTTCCTGCGGTCTGTATTGTTAGGTTTTCTGTCGCACAGTTACATGAACGAAAAGGACAATATATATTCACAAGTATTTAAATAAAGCCTAAAACTATATTGTCTCATACTTTCTGTCCGCTCATTCCCCGCCTGCTTACTTCCGTGTCGGGCGCTGCCCCTTTATTTTGCGTAGGGTCATCATGTCCCATTTCTATTGTCCTAAACTCACGTGAGCATGCCCGACCAAAGGTCCCCGAAGTATTCGCCAACTCCAACACCACAAGCCTGCCCGATGAGGGCCGCCTTCACCGTGGCTGTGGCTTTCTACCACCGAAAAATGATAAAATTCAACAATATTAAATAATTAAAACTATTCACAGTCAGCATTGGTAGTGCCACATAGGACAATTAGAGTCCACATCAGTAATTTCTTACCTAAATTGGTCGGATAGACTAAATTATACTAATATAAATAGGTTTAGGACTAAATTAATTCAATTGAAAAAATTTAGATTGAATCATACCAATGTAATAGATAAATGACTTTTTTTGTACTTTTATCGGAGAGTTAGGATATGTAGATTGATGCAACATAAGAATTATAAATGCAAAGCATTTGGCATTAGATATCTCATTGATTTTTCACCAATCAGCATGACGATTTTTAAGATCATGTACGTTCAAATATCGTGCTGACATAAGGTCGGGTGTGGCTACCTACCTTGTTAAATAAGCACCACAAATGTTGGGGGACGTCGCAATATTTCAATGATAGGTAATTCATGTACCATCTCAAACTAGCATGGTCCACTTTAAAGCTACAGTTGCATGCATGAACTGAAATCTGAATGAAATAATTTCATGGTATACATCACAAGTACATTAACTAGTCGGCATTACACGAATAAATTAAAGAAAATATGCGTACAAGGGGAGTAAAGAGTAAAGTCTAGCCTTCCTTTTACAAAAGTAATAACTTTTTTTTCCCATATTTTACAAAGTAGTCTTTAACTTACCTAGGTATAGTTATCTAACGTAAATAATAATGATCTATCATGACCTTATGACTGCTTATGTCAAGTATAAAATTACACGCGCACACATTATATATATATATAAATTTAAGGTTTTTCATGTATTAACCTATTCTTTAAAGTCTCATTTATTATCTTTTATCCAACTCGAACATAGGGTAAGGTGCTTTAAAAGTCGGGCATAAGTCAAAGTGTCTTATAAATGTAAATTGATATGTTCCCTGCTCCACCTAAAACATAAAATCACACAACTTAAATTGGATACTCAACGCATAGTCTAGGAAATAAATCTGCTTTTACTAAATCCTACTATTTAGACGATAAGAAACTCCCATTCCACAAATTTTATTTTATAAATTTTTCTTCTCCTTGTCCCCAATTCATGTCTGTCCTTGGTCAACACCAGAACCTATCGCGAGGCATTATAGAACTTATTGAATTTTGTCCTTTGTTGAGATGCTAACAGATGGTTGAGCAGCAACTAGGGAAATGTTCTCTCTTATTAAATCAAATAACTGAGGACAGGGGGCAGCAGATTCACCATCGAAACTCCGCGACCATCAATAATTGGGCCACCTTCTGACCACGTGAATCCAAGACTTTGACTTTGGTCCATCAGGCAATGTCATTATAATTGTGTAAGGAAGTTAGTTCGACCTTGTCTTTCTCCTTCTCTTCTCACGAATTAAGGCGAAAAATAGGAAATTGTGGAGTGAGATTGGCCATTGCCACAAGTTGATCTGTTGAATGAGAAGAATTCCAATGGAGCAAGGAGAATTGCATATCATATTAATAGAGCAAGCAAAGAATAGCATCATCACTAGCTAATTTGGATTGCAAGCGGCACGCACATGTAGAATTGGCAAATCGGTGGTCTTCCGCGAGGCAATCTCTGCAATTGATCAACTAGTTGGCATGTCGCCGCACTTCATTAAGAAACATGACCCGACATCAAACCATTTGTAAATGTTCATCACGAGAAACGGACAACTAGGTTTCCTTGAGCAGCCTCGCTTCAAACCTGCCAAGCTCAGGAAAACCAAATTGTTCCAGCCGGATTCCATGTGTAGCAAATGCAGCTACTTCTCTGAGCATCGAACTCGAAACGGCGATTCTTAATTTTGATAATCCCTTTTTTTTCCTATCGGATAATTGTTAATTCATGTTCAATAGCATCCTACATACGGAGATCAACCAGATGAAAAAGTACAAAAAAAGACTTGGTTCTAATCAATGCCGATGGCAACTTTTGGAGAGACTGTCAATTATAAAAGTCTGCCTTTCTTCATCCTGTTTGCTTCTCGTTTTGTTCTGTTTTCTTTCACAACTGTCAAAAAAGTATATCTTCAACATTTAAGAGGTCCGGGCTAACACGAGTCCGGAGATTCTGGCTGCGGCAGAGACTTTCCTGCTAGACAGTGCCCTACAATGTCGTCCCCCACCTTTCCCCCACTGTAGTTCTTGGTCGGATTGCACGTACGCGGGTTGTGCTCCTGGTCCTGTAAGAAAAATCCAATCCCCAGCTGCACAAATAATTCAATCAACTTGGGATTTTGACTCTGTGCGGCCACGTGCGGGTCAAACGAACGGAGAAATTATGCCCTTGTTTGCGTCCAAGGACACTGGATAAGGATCATTAAAAACTTTGAATTGATATATTTATAATAAATTTATTTTAAATTATCATTAAAAATCATAAATTGATATATATATATATACAAATTTATCATATATTAATTTCCGTTAAATTAAACTAATTTCACGAAAAAATTTCAAATTGATATACTAGTGATAAATAGAAGGTAAAAATCTTAAAGTTGTGTCATCCAACTCAGTAATTTAACGGTAACAATCTAAAGAAAAGTAACACAGGATAATTTATCACATGTGTACTAATTTAGAATTTTTAGTGGTCAAAAATTTAATTTGAGGTAAATTTATCACAAATATACTCATTTGAACTTTTTCGTTATATTAACTATTTTACAATAATAGTGAAAATAATACATATGATTGAATCAAGTATATATATGTTCTATTTCTTTGCTTTATCTATTTAATTTGTATCGATTCCAATCAATCGTAAATAATGAAAAGTAATTCTCAATAGTACGCTTCGAATCCTTAGATTTCAAATTATTTTCAATACGAATCGAGTTCCAAATGAGGGTTTTCTTGCTTTTAATTTCGATTAGTGAGAGATGTTTCGCTTATTCCTTTTGAATCCGACGCGGGTTGGTTTGCTTAGGACCTCGGTCAATGTCGAGATCAAATTTTACCTTAGCTAGAGTTAACATGGCTGCAACGTGCCAAATCGTCGGGGGGCAATCTTTATTATTTTCTCTTTCATGGCAAATCAATGAGATATTCCCTTCTTTTCTTCTTTTTTTTTTTTCCTAAGATGGCTTATTAATTGGTCAATCGTATGTGTATTTTTATTTTATTACCACCTGCTTGTGTTTTTGTCCCCATATATACAGACAGGATAAGTAGCAACTTCAGACTACCGTTTTATCCTCACATGTTCCGGGTCGGAGATGGCCCCGCACCTCCATTTTTTTTTTCCACCTATAATCTGAACAACAAAGGTTTTTTTTTTCTTTTTCTAAAGGCCCGATTGATAAATTACGGTTTATGTATACAAGATGTTATTTGCAAGGTGCATAATAATAATGCTAATAATAGAATTAAAGAAAAAAACACGTTGTCCTAGGTTAGGTACGCAATATATCAATTCGAATTCCTTATATCACAGGGTGCAAACAATCCTAGATTTCACATCTTACCTAACTCTCGAGATTAATGTAGTCCTTTATGGGTTCGGGATTGACACATCTATAGAAGTATGATTTCTCGCAATGAAAAATAAAATAAAAAATCAAATTAGGGAATGTGGAACGCATATATTATAATTTCATTTACATCACCATATTCATTGCATAGGGTTGACAATAATAGTTCAGTAATGCTTGACAGTAATAGTTTAGTAATGCTAACACAGTAATGCTAAATCTTATGTACATGCCAATGTCCATGAGCACAAAATTCTCGTTTGGGCCCGTTAAGTGTTAGAAAGTCCAACTCACAAATTTAAATTGATAGATTTTGTTATCAAGTTATGTGTGATAATACTTCAACATCCCCTTGAGCGGCAAGTGAAATTTGACTAATGGGAGGTGGACGTGTCACGGGCTGGCATGTTTGGCTGTAGAATTAGCCGGGTGGTATTTAGTGAGCCTAGAATGCCAAGCCAGTTTTCCTTCTCATATTGTCCCATAGAACAATAACGTGAATAGCTTTCCCATATCGGATCGTATTATGCCTAGCTAAGCTAGGCCATCTTGTTCATCAAGCAAGATGAGCTAAACACTTTAGGCACCACAATTGATTTCTGCCTAACATGACTTTGTCAGGAGAATGGTATCAGCTCTCGACTAGTTTGTGCAACCAATCCCACTTTTAGAACTCCTACGAGTATATTCATTCTAACCTAGAACTCCCAGTACAAACTACCATAATACCACTCCCACGAACTAGCTGCATCTTCCCCTCTGTATTGCTCACTCACCATAATGACACCACCAAGCTACACTCACAAGGTTACGTGAGTAAGGGAGGATCTCATCAGTTGGGTCACGAAACTTTTGGTTTGTGACGTTTTGCCCCACTTAATTCCACAACGACCTCGTTGCAGGTCGTTTGGTCTCTTCTATGTGTCGCTCGGTACCATTAATGTTGTTGTGGGGACTTACATAAATGGCAGACGCTCGTCCGACAGAACAACTCCTCTCCCTTGTTAGCTTCTTTTGGATCAAAGTTTAGGCTCCTTTAATACTAGCTTTTCACGTGTGGTATTTAGAGCCAACTACACCTTTTGGCAGCACCCTCTTTTTACCTACTTAGTGCTTCTTACTACCAGCTGACTAATGGAGGTTCTCTTCTTATGAAAACATGCGTAGTTGACCTATCTTAGGATCCACATAATTGATCGGGAACATTATCCCTATTTAGGAATTGGTTTCTTGCCTATGCTCCTATTGGCATTCGAGAAGCATGTTGAAAGCTGCACTTTCTCCAAGCCCGTTTTGCTTTGGCAATTCACTCTCTACTCTCATGGAAACGAGTGGACAACAAGCTTTGTGGCCCCATTGACTCCTAGAGAGGGCTGATCAAGAGTTGTACTTTGTTCGAGCATGGACGCTCTGGCGATTCACTCTCCACCCTTATGGGATCAGGTAGATCATAGGTTTTTATTCGACTAGCCCACCTAACTGAAGGGATCCTGCTCTGATACCACTTGTCATGGGCTGCTAGATTTAGCCACGGAATTAGCCTGTGCGGCGCTTGGCGAGCTAAGAATGCGAGGCTAGCTTTCCTTCTCATGTTGCCCCATAAAAACAGTAAGGCAAATAGTTTCCCCATATCGGATCGTACCATGCCCAGCTAAGCCTGGGCATCTAGTCCATCGAGCGAGATGAGCAGAATACTTTGAACACCACAATTGATTTTGGCTTGCTATAGCCTCATTAGAATAATAGTATTAGCTCCCAACCAATTTGTATAAGGAGGTCAACTCTACCTTCAGAGTTCCTAAGGATATATTCATTATAACTCTTAGTACAAACCACTCTGACGCCACTCCCACAAACCAACTGCACCTTCTCCTTTGCATCTATCACTCACCATAATGTACCATCATGTTTCTCTTACAAGGGCACGCAAGTAAGGGAGGATCCTATTTGTTGAGTCACGAAACTTTTGGACTATGAAGATGCACATTTGCGAAAGGGATAGTACTAACTCTAATATCATATTAAAAAATCCAACTCAAAAGTTTAAATTGATAAGTAAAGGAAGACCACATGAATATTTAGAACATATAAGATCAATTATCAATAGACACGTGTCATTATTTCAATAACAAGTACATGGAAAAAAAGTTGGAAACAATGACACTTTTAGTGGCCAAAAGTTGTGTAAAGAGATCATTTTGGTGCCAAAAGTTTCAATCGGATTACTTTTTTTGGGTAAGGATCAATCAGATTACTTTCGTGTCAAGTTTTAGAAAAATGATTGTTTTAGTGCCAAGTCCGATTGGGTAAGCTAAAAATCTAACATAGCCTTATTTTATTAATATATGATGCTTGCTCGCCGGAGGTCTACAATGGCATTTTTTAAAATTAATTTTTTTATTAAAAAAATTAAAAAATAAGCTAATTTTTTTTAAAAGCTAAAAATTAAAGAAGGGGGGGGGGGGGGATTGGCCCCGCTGCTGCCACCCCACCATCACCGAAATGGTAGCTAAGGTCAGGGCTTGGTGACCTTCGCCGGCTGCAAGTGAGAACCTAGCAGCCCCACCCAAATCGAGCAAGGATCGCCGCCCCCCAACTAGGTTGGCCAGGGCGACCACCAGCGGGCTCGCCTACAGTCGACGAGGAATGGCAACGAGGGTTATAGCAGGCCCTCGCCACCTTTGCATATTCTTCTTTTTTTCAGCTTTTTTTGCTAATTTTTTTAGCTTATTTCAATTTATTTTAAGTAAAGTTTTTATTTTAAAAATTTTCTATTAATTTTTTTTCTAACTTTTGAAGTACACGTGGAACTCATGTGGACTTTATTTTTTTTTTAAAACAAATGCCACTTAAAATTTAAAAATTAATTAAAAATGCAACGTATTGAGATATGGTCAGAATTTTTCCTTGGAAGTACGAAAATGATCTTTTTGTCTCTCACTTGATACTAAAGTGATCAAATTGAAATTTTTGGTATTAGGTGATCTCGTACACAATTTCAATATAAAAAAATCCTTTTCCCTAAAAACAAAAAACCCCTAATTTTCATTTTCCCGAGTAGACAATAGATTTCGACGGGCAGAGACAGCATAGTGTGACATTGAGTGTGATATATATATATATATATATATATATATATATATATATATATATATGGTGGAAGATTTGATTATGATTGACGTGGACATCCTATTTAGTCATCTCAGCTTTGTTTTCCCTCGCCTTTCTGTCATGTAAGATATTCCAAACCCATCACCAATCCTACGGAAGGAATTGGTTAACACATCCTTATCGGGAAAGAGTTGGCATCATTACCTTGGCCATCTTTTTGAACTTCGGTTGCACGAAATGAGGGTCGCATCACATCCGGAGATAGATATTAATCCCTTGGCGGTGTCACCAGCTAAGTTTTCAAATGTATATAGAGAGAGAGCTCAATACATCTATTCCAACGACTCGATCCGTCTGGCATCACTGATTTACACCGGCATTAGTTATTTTCGAAATTTTGGGAACCAAATAAAGAATCGGTGTGACGTTTCAAATCCTCTCTCCGATGGAAGAAGCCTTGTTAAGTGACACATAAGCTGTCATCGTTTTATGTAGTTACTTTGGGTAATCCTTTTGGAGGTTTATCTCACTTTAAATGGGTCGTGTCATTACAGAAGATGTTTAGAGCAAGACTCCTACTAGCATATGTATGAGTTGTGGTCAGATTAGGCCCACATCTAATTCAACGGAGGTAGGGAGTTGTCGCCTTAGAGAACGGGACTCGAACAAGGTACAATTACTGACAGATATCAAGGATGACATATAGGATATGAATTAACCAAACCATGCATCAAATAGGGAAATAGGATGTCGGTTATTAAAGTAGGAATTTGTGACATCCCAAGTCTCACATTGAATGGAAAATATTTTGTTGAGTAATTTATAAACTAACATCTATTCCCAAATAGTTATCACATTGTGTGATTACTTTGAGTACTCCTGAAAAGCTTGATTCATGTGAAATGGGCTGGACCATTAACTCTACAATTAGGGGCAAATGCAAATTTTAGTAACGAGTTGATACCAACAATCAAATGGTAAAAGTTCATACTCAGCCACATAACTTATTTTCTCCACTTCACCAAAATTCCATATGATGCAGTCTTCAATGAAACCTCGACACAAAAACCTCTCTCTCTTCCTTTGCCACTATCATTGTTTGATGACCAATCACCTTTGTCTCTATTTCTCTACCGATGTAAGCTATTCCTAAAGGCAAATCCTCCACACCCGAACGATTGTGACTCTCTTCGGTAAGCTGTTTCTTGTTTTTCATGGTATCAAAAAAGGGTTTGGTTTTCACACTGTGGTTCTAGACTGTTTCTTGCAGATTTGGATTGCAGCAAGAAGAAAAAGGCAATCAAAAAAGGGAGCGGAAGCAAGGCCAGGAAGATCACTCTGATACCATGAAAGAAGGAGAATAGGAACAGAAAATAGAGAGCAAATTGTGATCTCTAATTGTATCTCTTTGTAAGAGTAAACTGTACATTTATAATATTGACCAGATGAGAAATAAAGGAAAGAAAAAAATATATTTGAATCTTCCTAAAACACTTCAATTAATCAGAGGAAATCTCTAATTAATCTTCAATTAAGTAGATTACAATCAATTAATATTTCCAACAAAATCAACCAAACTTGATAATTCAGGATAAAAACGGCGAGAGTACCATATTTCATATGGTGTTAACTTGAGTGCAATAATTTTTTTCACTAACATGATGGATTAGTGATTTGCCTCATAGGAAATCCGACGTGGATGCTGAAAAATCTGATGTGGACATATCTTTTTATTTTTCTTTTCTATTCATTTTTCCCCTCTTTTTTTTTTTTTTCAGCTAGCAAGGGTCACCAACAGGCCTCACTAGTTGCAAAGGCCTTGCCCACGACCTTTGTGGCCACGAAGGTCTTGGGCGAGGGCCGCATTGCCCTCGCCACGAAGCCCTTAGCGAGGGCCTTCACAGCTGCCTAGGGTCATTGACGACCCTTGCCGGCAAAGCAAAAAATCAAAGAGAAAATGAAAAATAAAAATAATAAAATAAAATACTATCACCCGCGTGAGACTTTTGTTTATTATTAAAATTTCACGTTGCATAAAAAAATTAAGTAAAAAATCCACGTTGGTTGATTTTTTCGAAATGTCACTCAAATGATTGATTATATTTTGATGTGATACTAAAGTGAGTTAAGAAAAACTTATGGCACTCCTGTTGTTCTTTTCTCTTTTTCTAAAATAGTAAAAATAAATAAATGAAGAATTGGCTGAATCTTTTGATTAACATAGTAATTATAATTGTTGCCTGATCTTGAATCACCAGCCTAAATGATCAATTTCACAAAAGAGGAACCGAATCTCTACTGGGGGGCAAACGATGATCGAACCCTAATCAACCAAAACCGATGAGTCTCGCCAATTCAACTGCACGGAGCCGAAAGACATCGATCGATTGCTTTCGTGGGGGCAACAAGTACATCCAATGAAGACGTAAATGGCTCTGATCAGCTGTCCAATCATATAATTTCTCGAATCATGTGAGATTGTAGTTGGAGTCGGCAATGTGAATTATTGGTCATTAGCTGACAAGTCGTGAACGACCCCTCTGCTCTCTCATTTAAGCCTTGATAGGTACTCAATAGGCTTGCCTTGGCCAAATTAAACTGAGGTTCGCAATAGTAGATGGGTTTTTTTAGCTACTCTAGAGCCAGACAGATGGGCAGAGCTTTACGTTACCCTTATGGAACATTAACAAGGACGTGTCCTTGTTTTTAACCAAGCGCATCTTTATGCTTGGCTATTTCGATTCGACTAATCCCTCGCGAATGTATACGCCCACGTCCCGCCCAAGGACCATTTGGGCAGCACTCCTTGCTAAGGAAGAAACCCATATTCCGAAGTGCGTTAATTAGTTAGGGTTTAATGGTTTTGGTTGTTCACTCTACTAGTGATGCTCATCCTCTGTGATTAAAAGGAGTCGCCACTGATTAGGAGGCCTAACTCGCTGAAGAACTCCTAACTTTTTAGGCCTAGTACCAAATCTACCGTGGAAATTTTTTTTTGTTTTAGATAAAAACC